>VUQI01018441.1:13679-49110 GCA_015106735.1 Paratilapia polleni | reverse complement strand
GGGGGGGGGTATGACTAGATGGAAAGAAAAAAGTTAGAAGTGTACATGTTAAACGAAGTGAAAGAAAAAGAGAGAAATTTATAAAGGAAAATAGCGAGAGGCTGTCACATGTAACACCTGTTCCTTGGTTGTTCTAATGATTAACGCCCAGTCTCTGGTCTGCTTTCAGCCCTCAGAGCAATACACAGTACAAGTAATCAGGGAGACTAACAGCTGAAAGGCGCGCTGCTCCCTTAATGTCCAAACCATATTAATTTAAGATTCATTATGAATCTCTCACTCTAGCAAAGATTGAAATCAAATCCCCATTAAATATCAGTTTGCCGGTTACAACTTGTCCCGTTAAACAAATTCCAGTCGCTCACAGAGTAAGTTGCAAATGACATTTGTTTATTCCTCCATCCAGAGAAGGACTCGATATAAACAAGAGTTAACAGAAGCCATTACAGCCAGCAGTAAACAGTGGAGTGCCTGGTTGGAGGTTGCCGGTAAATGTTTTGTGCTCAAGGTTACTTCTTTCTTTCTTTCTTTGTCCTAACCATCTGCTTTGGGTTTGTCTGTTTGGTTAAAAGCTGCAGTTTGTGTGTGTTTCCTGAGCCACACCTTTACGAAACCTTTTTAAACCCCTTTCCCTCCCTGGTGACAATTCTACAAGGAGAGACACCAACAACTGCAGTAGTAAAACAGTATGGGGAGAGATAGGGAGTAACTAAGGGGCAGGGAGTTAGCCATTGGCTGACAGCTGGATATGTTTGTCTCCTGAAGCTTCTTGTCAAGACGTATGTACGGACGCAGTCACGCTCTTCTGCTGCCTCTCACACTCACATCAGCACAAAACATCCTGGGTGTAGTGAGAGGAGCTGGAGACAGAAGCCCTCCCATGTGGAGAACCCAGATAAAAGAGATCTGTTGGATGATTATCTCACCAGTGGGAGTGACCAGAGTGCTCTAGCTCTCTCGCTACTCTCTTTTTTTTTTTTTGGGGGGGGGGTTGCAGCCAGGAACACAAAATCTGACAATAAGAAGGTTTGTCCTTGCTTCGGCCTTAGTCATGATAATTCGGAAAAAACACAGAAACAGGAATGTTAATGGTGAGATTGGTACAGTAATGCCGGACTTGAACAAAATAATAGTTTTAGGACAATTTATCTCCAGTTAACGCCTTCCGACATTCGGTGGAGAAATCTGGTCTGGGACCTTGGTAACTACCACTGTTAAACCCAGATTATCCAGATATTTAGGGGTTTACAGATTCTGAAACCAGTAGAAATAATACTTTAAGAGCTACAGCTCTATTTAAAATAAAAAATAAAAATAAAGGGATGGATGTTTGGTTGTACTATACTCTTTGACTGCCAGTCTACTGCTTGGATTTTGACAGGTTTTCAGCGTGAACCATTTCCAAACTCTAAATCTGTTCTGGTCAACTGCTGAGCTGAGATAAGAGTCATGGTAGAAGCTGATGAAATGGATGGAGAGTGGAGCTCTGAGCCAATATCCACAGGAAATTCAACACACTGACCTGAATTGCACTTTGGATAGTACAGCTGTCTAGAACATTCAGCCACCCTCTTTTTTTTTTTTTTCCCCAAAGAACTGGCTTGCATCTATAGTGTTATCCCCCAAAACTGCCTGACATTAATCCCAAATGTGGCGAAGTAAAGTGCAGATCCGCAGCATCCAGCAACCCTCTCATCCCGGGGAGCACTCTCTCTGAACAAAAACTGTCCATTTTCCTGGGGTAAATATGAGGGTGAAGCTGAGAAATTAATGGTGCCCACTGTTCTCGAAAGCCACACTTTAGCTGCTGCACTAAATGTCAGCTCTCTTTGGAGTCAAAGCACCGCTCGCCGTGGCTTTTAAGTTGGGGAAAAAGAAAATCAACATGGCTCTCCATCCCTTCACTCACAGCACCGGTGGACAGGCTCAAGTGGAGTTGATGGTCTTCAATTAGGGGCCCAGTGAGATGCTTGAGTGACGATGGAAAAAGCAGTTTGCCACATTCATTTAAGCTACAATGACTGTAGTACGGTGGCTCTATCTAACGATAACTCCCTGCAATTTTGGTTTCGATTGGCCCCCATCTGCACCCATCACGCCAGCTGCCAGACTAGCATGAAAATGATGTTATCCTGGGTACATTTCTACCACTAATGGCTCAAAATAATTGCCCCGAATGACAGTTGTTCTGTTTTTTCCTGATTTTCTGTGTGTGTGTGTTTGTGTAAAGCGTGGCTTGGTAACACTCCGGACCAACGCTTGAGCCTGCATAGTGAACATGTCTTAATGTCTGTCACACGCTTAAACATTTTCAAGCAGCTGTTAGCATCAATTTTTATCACATGTCAATCATTCTCAAATCATAATCTTGTGCTTGTGAGAAGTAGCTACCACGGGAAACGTGCTAATGCTCCTCATCAGCTGAAAGGCAGCTCTCCAGGGAGCTGTGCATAAATATTTTGACTTTTCCCGGTGTAAAATTGTGTGTTTAGGTGTGCATGTGCGTGTTGATGTATGCGCAGTCATCGCCTTCGCTTTCCATCACTGACGCTGTAATTTTGCCTGAGCACCTCTCATATGTTTCACAGACATGTCCTGATGAGGGCTTGTGTGTGTGAATGTGAGTGAGTGTGTGTGTGAGGAATGAATCAAGCTCTTTATTCATCATTCCCCCCCGATTCTGGTGATTGAGGCCTTTCACTAATGTTTACACTCTCAGTCCAGATGTTCCTCCAGTTTTAACACCCGTACACGCAGTGATGGAGTGTGATGCTAAAAAGCATGGAGCAACACAGGGGAGAGTTGAGAGATCCAGATGTACCCTCTAGTGAAAACAAGGACTATCAAGGTGGTCTCTCGTCTGTGGGCTGTAAACTGTCCTCCTCTCAATAGGGCAAGATGGGAGGCTGAGCTTCTTAGTACCCACCACATAAAGAAACCTGAAACACTTAAGCCACAGTCATTCAAACTAATACCTCCACCCCCTCCTTCGTTCCCCCTTCACGTGTCATCTTCTCACTTCCCTTCTCATTTCTTCCCATCATCCTTCCTGCAGGTCCAGAATGCTCCAGGAACTTTACCTCCAACAGCGGCATCATAAAGTCACCCGGGTTCCCAGAGAAATACCCCAACAACCTGGACTGCACTTTCATGATCTTTGCCCCGAAGATGTCGGAAATCATCTTGGAGTTCGAGAACTTCGAGCTGGAGCCCGACACGACACCCCCTGCTGGTGTGTTCTGCCGCTACGATCGGCTGGAGATCTGGGATGGCTTCCCTGGAGGTGAGCAAATGGCACGCAGAGAGAACTGAGACTGAGCAGTGCATAAAGTCTTTTACATGCAATTTAATGTGAAAACGGGTGACATTTGCAACAACCTTTCTTCTGCAAGTGGAAAGTTTAAAATCAATAAAATGCACCGTTTAGTAATTTAGGACACTGCTGTTACCTGCTGGGTAATGTTAACGCACCTAATATAGATATTGCTGTGTAACTACCATTTTTGAACTCAAGTACACCACTTTATTTTCTAATTATGCTACTGTTTGAGTTACTCTATTATAATTTTGTGCCTCTGTTATGTCACTACTGTGTTTTTGTTTTGTTTTTTTCATTTCTGAAACTGCCAAAAACTCTCTCTGCTGTTTAAAAGTTATAATGTTCAACCAAGTGTAAAGGGTTTTTTTTTCCACCAATTTGAACAAATAGGAGTAACTGTTTCAACACCAGCACAGAAAACATGGGAAAATGTGTGTTATCTCACTGTTTAGAGAACCTGTGGTGAGAGCGTGAGAATGAGTGTGAGTGGAGTGGTAAATTTCAACTTCACTGCTCGCTGTTATTCATAAGCATAATGCTACGTCATCGCCAAATGCCAAACACTTCCCGTTCACTCCCACCCTTCCTTTTCCAATCACAGGCTGCATTGTGTCGGACACTTTGTTAGTGCCTATATATTTGGGAGCTTAAGGTCTGATCTAGGCTGTGATGTTTAAGTTGATGCTTCTTAGGGTGCTGACGCATGGAGAACACAGTCTGATCTTGCAGGAAATTGCTCCAAAAGGAATTTCCTTTGTAAGTTTCTTTGTGTTTCCCACCAGAAGTGTTTATTAGACTCGAGCAGCACTGCACAGGACCATCTCCTGCTCTTGGTTTACCAAAGGCTGCAACACTCACATGGATTCAGACACACAATCAAATATTGCCCTAAACTAGCATTCTAAAATCCATCTATCTAAAAAAAACCAAAAATCAGCAGGTGAGCGACAGAGAGAGAGTGAGCAAGCAGTGTTCAAAGCAACGCTTCCATAGCTCTGGGACGAGGCTTTGAACTCAGCGAGCGAAATCACCTCTTGAAGTTTTCAGTTTTTCTCCTGGCTATTCCAACACGGGGTGCAGACAAGATGAAAGCTTTTCTTACCCATCAGTGGCAGAAAATTGAAAGAATTTTATCTTGTTGCGTTCTACCCGGTGCACATCGGTATTCTCTGCTCTCGCGTTCTAGGTGATAAGGTTGAAGTGTAAATCACTATGCCTTTTCAAGTAAGTTTACTTAAAGCTCAGTTTTTCTTTGAGCTCACGTCTCTGTAGATGTTAACTTTTGCAGGGTTGACCCTGCAAAAGTTGATTCCACAAAGTATTTCCAGAACTCATTTGTGTGTTCTCCCCCCAGAGGTGACGCATGTCTAATTTTCAAGATCGGTGTTGATTAAGTAGACTCGGGGAGCTGAGAATATGTCACATTATTATCACCTTTTAATACATGTTATTACCGAAGACCTCAGGGGTCTGGAAAAGTAACATTTCCAGCACTAATTCTGATTTATTAAGATTCAGATATATCTCAGTTCATCATTCATGAAAGTGATACATATAGGAAGCAGGAAGCATCCAATAATTTCTGACTTGCTTCAGAGCATTCAGAGCAGGAACTGGAAACTGCCATTTTGAACTGATGTAGCAACGCACCATTCAAGTGCTGTTGTGTGTGAGATCCAGTCCTGTATAAAAATAAGCCACAGGAGGAAAGTTGTGTGTCTGCTTCTGCCAGGCGGTTCCTGTGGTGCGTGCAGGATCGATAGTGCATTAGCACGGAAGGCTGGAGGCAGAGGTGGGAGATGTCAGGGCAAATGCAGGCCTCCATGAAGCAGCAGGGTATCTGCACCTCCCCACAGCCCTATTCTTAAAGTACACCTCACTGGACAGGTGTTGTGGAAGAAGAACCTCCACACCCCTCTTCCCTAAGAAACAGGGGAACAGGCAGGAGAGAGGCAGCGTTCATGGCACAGTTCTTTAAAATACAGTGCTGGGGAGTCATGCAGCTAATCCAGGAGATGTGTTTTTTTTTTTTCAGCCCAGGTTTAAAAGCAAACATGGAATCTCACACACATACACCGGGCACCTGGCTTATGAAGATTAATCTGAGCCGTCACACCGCTGCCCCATGAGCCCCCACGGTCTGGCCTTTGCCTTTCATGTAGGAGCTGGGCTGGAAGTGGCATGTTTTGGATGACAGGAGGCCACAGGGAGGCAGGACTGTCACTCGCTGCTGATCAGAGCATTACTAATCACAGATAAGCTGCAGCTCCCCAACACGAACGCACACTCACAAATGTGCATGGATCATAGCACACATCAGATACAGGGCAAGGTCATTGTGCTCGCTTGCTCTCCCTCTCCCTCCCTCGTTACCCCATCACTCTTTCCCCATGTTTCTCCACCTCCACCTCCCATCTTTCATCCGTCGTGTTTGCCCATTCTAGTCAGTCTGCTCAGTGGAACGCATCTCTCTTGTGCTTTTATTGCTTTCTGACTTTTAATGCTTCCCTATTGTCTCTCTCTAGTCTTTACTTGTTTGGTCTCACTGGGCCATGGCTGTCTCTGCCTCAGGTCTAAGAAAACAATTCTGGGTACAGGAGGTTTGTGGTATTTACAGCCAGCAAATAGAGACCGTGACCTGCCCCACACCACAGGTCGCTCTTGCCTTTTCTTGTGTCCGGCAAACGAACAAGCATGGCATGTTGGGAGTCTTTTCTCACTCGTCTTTATTGGGCCGGCGAGAAAAAATGCAGCCGTGCCATACCTCACTGACACACTAAGTTTCACACCTCCACGGGGGGAGAGTTGGTAGTTAAACCCATGTGTGACACGGCTGTGGCAAGTAAACAAATATTAACTTAACCCAAGTCTAACCCGAGGAACATACTATATTTGTGCTCATTTGTCCCTTCTCTCTCCAGTCGGTCCATACATCGGAAGGTACTGTGGGCAGAACACCCCTGGCAGGATCATCTCTTACACGGGCATCCTGGCACTGACAATCAACACTGACAGCGCCATTGCGAAGGAAGGCTTTTCCGCCAACTTCACCGTCATCGAAAGAACCGTTCCAGAGGGTGAGCTGGCACAAAAAACACTTAAAATCAGACAGATGGGGATGTCAGGGAGGCTGAACCACAGGTAGACAAAGAACATTGGTACACAAGTGGGATGACGGAGGCAGAAATGTAAATTTGTTCAGTGAAAGAAAACTCTGAAACTTACTAGCCGGAAAAGAATTAGAGGGCAGGAATGTAACCAGCAGGAGAGTATTATAGAACGAAGCAGATGTTGTCTGCTACTTTCAGTAGGTTCTGTTGTGACAAATTCCCACTTGTTAAACAGAGCTTAAGAGTTATTAAATAAACACCTCCTGCTTCTTCATTTGGGGAACGTGTTACTGGTTACAAGTCTGCCTCCCATGGTTTACAAGGCCTACATTTACACACCATGGGCCCAGACAGGCTCCGAAAAACAGCTTCCTCACCAGTAACTACCCTGGACACACATTTACACACACCCCTAGGGCTTTTACGTGCAGTGTCGTTGTCATGGGGCCTGACCCCCCGACCCCATTTTGCAAAAATCTCTGGCTAAACATTTCATTAAGGAAGACAAGTTCTGCTAGGAGTCATAAATCTGTCCAGAAGCTAGACCACCCCAAATACACACAGATAAACACAGTAAGTCTTTGAACAGCAACAGAGATGGATGACATTCAGCCAATCTACTAATCATCTTCAAAAAGGATTTTGTCTTGCCCAAAGGGGAAGACAGGCACGGTGTACACACACAGCAAATGAAAACAACCCCGCCTCACAGCAGCGAGCACAGCAATGACTGCTGATGTCATTTCTCCTTAGTTTACTCCGAGTTACTCGAGTCGTTTTAATCATGCATCTAAGATCAGATTACGCAGATCAACTTTTCACATTCACCCTTATAAGAGGCATGGTGAAATATCTGACTTGTGATCAGTAAATACCTTCATTTAGAAGTCAGTTGCTCGGGCTTACATCACCAACTCAAACAAATCCAAGATGAAAATAAAATCTCCAAACCCTGTCTTTGCTTTTCCAGGCTTGTACTGCTTGAATCATTCATAATCCCCTTATGCATAATACACAGCGGATTTTCTCGCTTCTACATGGCAAGGGAGAGGCTACACTCTAGCTGAAAGCTACTGATGAGAGGTGATAAGGTGCTGAAAAGAGGCTTTGTCTTTTGTTCTTTCTCATGCTCTCATCCCCTCCATCCACTGTCACCATTTTCTCAGCTATCAACTCTGCTTTGGTCGCTAATCCACATTGTCAGATACCATCTTTAACGGCAAACAGACGCCTCCTTGCGTTTTCGTTGATCACGGTCAGTGGTCTAGATGATGTGGGTACAAACGTACTGGAACAAGAATGGACTGTCTTCACAAAGAGAGGCGACAATGAGAGCTGGGAGGTGCCAGACAGTTTTCTCAGCCTCACATGGAGACTCTGGTATACTTTCGCACGTGTACACACGCGTATGCAGCCGTGCACTGACACTGTAAAGCACAAGCATCCACGCTGACCCAGTGACTGAGGTGCGTTAGCAGTGTGGCAGATGGGGAGACCATCTGTGTTAGCTCTTAGGCAGCAGCCGCATAGCAGTTCCACACTCCACTACGTCCTGAGCCCTCTGAATATGTGCGCATATAAGCACATGACTGTATTTTAGGTCAAAAGATTTTATATTTATGGCTGCAGGCTGACTGAAGGGTTAGCAGTTCAAAACACTTTCACCACTGGACAAAAAGGAAGTAAATAAACAAACAAACAAAAAAAAAACTGCTTACATGAATGACTGAAAGTGTGCCTTCGCATACCTCTGTGTTGTTCTGGTGACATTATTCAACTGCTGCCCGGATCAAAGGTCATTTTCTTTGTTGCTCCACAGCGGTGTCAGCATGTCTGACCACCAAGGGTTAGAGGGGCCGACCCCAAACTGACCCAGCAGAGTCTTTAGCCATGGAGCCCTGGATGCCACAAAACGGCTGCCCCACATCAACACAAACAAGTGAAGCACCTCCTACCATGGGGTGTTTGACCACTAAGTGTGATATATGGTCCCAAATACAGATACTAAACACACCTAAACTCCCCCAAGAGACCAAGTAGGGGAGAAAAGTGCAAAAAAAGATAAACTGCCCACAGGGAAGCGGGGGAAAAGGATCCAGTCAATGGAAAAAAAATTACTGGAGTGAAAGTCACTCTAACGCCTAATACCAGCCTACACTGAATGTTTTATGAAGACATTTTTACGTCTTAATGCGGAACGCTTCCATCCTGCTTCCATTAAAAGTAGAGAGAGGGACACAGAAAGGATTTACTGAGGCATTCCTGATGTGCTGTTCTCTCCCGGCCAACAGCGCTGAGTGGCTGTCGTGTGGTGGCCTCCTCCCTAGAGATGAGCTCTGATTCTGGGAGGGGGCACTGAAAACACATTGCTGGGTGCATTTTGGTTGCTTAGAAATCAACTAAACATTGTTTGCATTGTCACTTTTCAGACTTTGACTGTAGCGACCCTTTGGGAATGGAATCGGGAGAGATAGCATCAGACCAGATCATGGTTTCATCTCAGTACAACCCCAGCTGGTCCCCAGAGCGCTCCAGACTCAACTACTATGAAAATGCGTGGACGCCAGCAGAGGATTCTAACAAAGAGTGGATACAGGTAACTCCTGTCATAGAGAGGAAATTATCGACATATCACTGATAATTGCTAAAAGGAGAGTAAATCAAATCACAGAGTCAACCCTGGCAGTATGGATCAATTCTCCAGCTGTCTGTGGTATATTTTTTGGAGGTGAGTCACAGTCTGAGGGTGTGTTCTGTATTTGAAGTGACTGCTGCCTGCTTGAACACAGTAGGTGTGCTCTGTGTTTGTCCTTCGGTCTCTGGAGGTGCAGCTTCTCCATAACACCTAACAATTCCGATGATGAATGTCAGCTGTCCTGATGGACCTCCGGGGTGGTTAAGTCCACACCTCACAAAAATTGAGAGTCCATCTCTCTCTATCACTGTCTACCTACCTATCTCTCTCTCTCCCTCCCTCTGTCTTCTTGTCCTACCTGATAACTTTTCCTTTCCATGATAACAGTGACCGCCTCTGGGGATGCTGGGATTTATTCCAGGCATCCTGCCTAGCCTCACACATAGACACTCAAGCACACAAACAGGCTCTGTCATATTTTTCTAACTGTCAGCTTATCTGCACAAAGCAATCATCACCCACCAAGGGAACTTTATGTGGGAAGATTAAGGATTTAGTTCTTCCATCCCTAGACTGGGATAAGTCACATATTCCAAGTTCACTCACAGCACAAACTCCCCAGTGACACACCCGCCGAAGCACTACCTAGATGCATTTGGAGCTTGTTTGATTTATTAACCGAAAGCCTCCAGGCCTTGTAAATGCCCAGACTGTTTGTCTTTTTCTACTCTTTTCTACAGTCTTTGCTTCACTGCTGAAAACTTTGGCCCCAGAATATTCCTCAGGGGATGAATAATAGAGCTGACCCAAAGCCAAATATTTGCTTGGGGAGGGCCATAAGCAAGCTTTTCCTTTATTATTGCAATGAAAATATTGTCCTGGGGGCCCCCGTTGCTCCTTCAGACTAATTTAATCAGTGTGCGAGTGTGTATGCGTGCTGGTTTATGTGCGTTCTCCCATGCTTGTGTGTGTCCATGTGTTCGTTCTTGGCTTTGTGGGTGAGTGGGAGGATCTGGCGGGGTCTATGTTGTCCTGCAGAGGAACCCAGCATGCGTCAGAGTGGAACAGGAAGAGACATGGCCTCCTTTACCACTTCCTCTAGCAGTTGGACGGTCTGTTGCGTTAAAGTATTTGTCTCTCTAAGAGTAAAGTCCATTGTTCATAGTCCGATAAGTGTAACAGCTTAGACTTGAAGGCTGCCCTGCTCTGGTTCTCCTTCATGTCAGCGGAAATTGCAAGTGATCACAATGATTTGTTACCACTCCAGACTCCCCCTGTTTTAGTATTGATTATATTGAGGATTTGATTTGGCAGTAAAATCTGGATATTTTTAAAGGGGATGTGCTCTAATGGGCATGCTGATTTCCCAATACGAATCAGATGAAAACACTGAATGAGATTCTTCTAATTTCAAACTCGGTGAAAGAGCAAAGTCTGCAGTTGCCATGTAATTTATGTTTTCTAAGGATGTACTTGTGCCGAGCGCTCCAAGCAGAAGTCCAATTATCACAAGTGGTATTAAAAGACTAGAATTCTTCATTCCTCTTTCATTAAGCCTGTCTGTGGTGTTGCAACAAGCTCAGTCCCCCTCGCGGCACGTACAAATCATCTCAGTGCGCAGTCAGATGCATAGTAATCAATTCATTATTTATTTCATTATCGTCCCCCAACTGCAGTTTGAGGCAGACAGTTTTATTATTCATGACAGCCGGCCTTTGATTCCTGGGCATTCTCTTTTGCTCTGCTTTCCCTCTTCTTTGCAGAACATAATCCAGATTTGTCATCCATTTTAATGCTGCCTCATTCTGATGCATGGAAAGAAGGAGGGCAAGATGCTGGAGTCTGAGCGCTCTTCGCTGGGTAATTAGATTGGTGTGGTGGGGTACAGCACTGAGTGCTGGGTTAACCAGGTCATTAATCAGTCCCTTTGGTGTACACAGAGATGGACAGATGTCCTTTGAGGAGGTTTATGGGGGGGAAAAGGGAGGAAAGAAAGAGACAATAATGCCTCACAACAGGCCTTATTCTTTTTTTTTCTTTTTTTTTAAGATCTGTTCCCTTTTACTCCACTCTTTCCCCCTTCCTCTTCTTCTTGAAAATTTAGGTTTGCAGATCTACATCAAGGTAGAGGGAGATTTGTGCGCATTATCCGCCTGTCTGAGCCACGGCTTTTTCCCGCTTAGCAGTGGGGTTCTCTGGAGCAGGTTGAGGTCAAAATAAATGAGGATACACCACCAGGCTACTTAGTCCATAGCCAGTCCCTTGCTCTATGAATTCACATAACACTGGCAAGGAAATACCTGCATCTGTACAACACATTTAACTCTGAAGGGAAGGTATAGTCTATGGATTGGTGTAATGGTTCCTCTGGGACTGTGATTAGGGAAATCGCTGAGAAGCTCGCATAGTGTACAATGACTTTGTCAAGGATGTCAGAGGAAGGATCTGATGGCCACCAAGAGTCACTAAAGCATCTGAATGACTCAATAAAAGACACTCCAAGACTGTGAGACGGCTCCCATTGATTGCACATACACACAACATGAATAATTTAGACTGTCTTGGAGAGAACCCAACTGTCAATACCTGAAAGCCTCTATATTGAGCACCTCATAATGGCAATATACAGTACACGTTATCCCATACAGCAGGTTTTTTTTTTTTTTAATTCTCATGCACTTGAGCTTGTCTCCATATCTATAATTTAGCTGGAATGGATCCTGCCATTATCTTCAATCTTCTTGCCAGGGTGCATTATCCCTGACTACTTCGTCAGTATTTATGTATTTATCAGCTTCTATGTGTCTCTGATAAGCTAAATTGTTTAATCATAAGAGGAGATAATGAGTCCCTTTACTCTTGTCATGTGTGCTTTAATCTCACCTTTGTGACAGACATGAAAGAGTTCGGAAGCATTAGTGTTTGTTGACACAATGGGCCTCTTTATCTCCCACATGTGATATTAATCTCAAGGTAAAGTCACCTGTTTACACAAGAAATTGTCCCGGGTTTACATTGGAATTTGAAACATGGGGGGCATGACCCTTCTTGAGCGTATTTCCCCATGCAAATCTATACAGCAAACTGTGCTTTGAAAGTGAGGCCACATAACCCCTCACCAATCAGACAACCAGTAATTGCACAGTGTCTTAATAATACCGCAGTTCTGGCCACCAATCAGATAATGTCAAATACAAAATCTGCATGGTCTGCCCATAGGCTGTATATAAAAGATGGACATAACCACCATTATGTCAGATTCGTTTGTGAAGTCCCATTTTGAAGCCTCCAGTTAACATCATGAGCGACACCTTTCTTGGTTTTTTTATAGCCAGAAGTGACAATGTTTGCTTAATAGATTTCATAGAAATTGTGTGTATCACCAAGTGCTATGTTACAAACATAAAATACTAGATTTTCTTTGTGGCATTTTGGAGCATTTCTAATGGAATTATCTGAAAAATAATACAGCCTGCTGTGTGGTGCAGTGCCTCCAAGAAGTTTGTGCTTCAGTTTTAGTGAGTGAAATTCTAATGCCTTACTTATTTGTTACTTGGCACTGATTGGGAGATATCTGTGTTTATGTGACGCACCTGTGCAAATTATGGATGCTAGCTTTAGCTGATAACTTATCACTCCACCCTCTCATTCAAATGTGCTTATTTCTGGCTCCTAAAACCCAATATGGCAGCTGACAAAATGGTAAGGCTTGAAAATGTGGAGTCCAGAACCCAGTGGTGACGTCACAGTGGCTACATCTATGTTTTATATGCAGTTTATGGCACTGGCTTCTTTTTTTATTTTTTTTTTTAGCCCTCCAGGTTGCAGCTTGGTTCTGACATGCCCTGTTTTCCTTCATATCAAAATGTTCTCTCAACCCCAGATCAATGAATTTGCAAAAATGCCCCCTTCATTGCTGTTTTTTGTTTCTTTACCTCAGCCTCGCTTTGGGCTTACTGCCGTGCCAAGTGATAAGTAATTAGAATATGGACTAGTAATTAACAGCAGCTTCTCAGTTGATGAAGTCTAGCGAGAGCCGAAGAGCGGAGGCTGGCATGCAGCTGCTGGTGAGATCATCATCATGCCTTACAAATGGAAACAATGGATGCTGTCTGTGCCTCGCTGCTTCTGGGCCTCGCTCTCAATTGGAAAATCAATGAGAGAATAGAGACCCACATTCGATTGGAGTAGCCCAAAAGTCAGACTAGAAATCGAAACATGAGGGATAGCATGATGTAATTAAATGAAACAGTGCTGCATAAGTACCCCGAAACAAAAACTCAGCTCAGCCATAATCAGTGTCATTTTCAGTGTCTGAGTTACAGAGAAGAAAAATGCGTGAAAGTCCCGTAGCCAGTCATCATCGCCAAACGATCATGTGCAGCTGTGTATCCTAAGATTGGATCATCCAGCCGCTTCCAGACATGACATACCTTCAGGTCACCCTGCTTTCAGTCCTTATCACTGTTTCTGGGTTTTATAATCATTACTCAGCACGTTAGTCATGTGTGTGGCGAGGCTGGGAATGACCCTGGAGTTAGAGTCTTAAAGATGATTCACAAGGGAAAAACTTAAAGCCAGGCTGTTATCCTTCCTCTAAATCACGCAACAGTAGATATGTTTCTGAGCCCACGCACACTTCACACACAACAAACCAGGCAACCTTTTATTTTACTATCGCTGTCATCCAACCTATACATCCCTCTTTGTCAGGAAAACAGATGATCGGCGCATGGGAAGACCTGCATAATTCAATGCCACCAAAGAGGTGCCGTGGTGCTAAAAATAAACTGTAATTCTGTCAGGTGAACCCTGTGATAAATGGAAGGTCGTGAGAGGAGCTCATAGGTCCTGGAGCGTTGGAGTAATACAATTTTCATGAAAGGAGAATTAATTACATTTTCAGGTAATTGAGCTATTCCTAAAAGCTGCTACACCAAAGTAACTGCAGAAGAAATTAGTGAAGAGACTGCCAAAAGCTGGTTTGGAAATACTGCATTCGGGAATAGAAACGCATCTCTTTAGTTGCATAGTGAGGTATCTGTGTGAATGTCAGTTTCACCAAAATGTCAGCCTCCTCTCATTACCATACAAAGAAGATTGTAATCGGATTTTGTATGCAAGAAAAAAAAAAAAGCAGGTGACTTGAGGCTTTGCGTCTGCTTCATCACATCTGACTATACCATCCTTTGAGAACCATAAAGTATGTCCAGAGGTTGTTTCCTGGGCCGGTGTGTCTACCAGCTGCTCTTTGACTTTAGAACACAGAGGAGCTCTCCCTTCTCTCTCACCGTGGGCATTTCTCTTGTTGTTGTTTTTGATGAGGGAAAACGAATAAACTCGTTCCCCAGAGGCCTTGGTTATTCAGTCAGCAGCCCACACACACACACACAGATAGGAAGCTATTTTTCCCCCCTCTGTTGGGCAAGCAGAGAAATGGATTTAAAAGAAAAGTACTTCTTCTCCCAGAGTACAGATTGCTGCATGCAACTCCTTGGCAACTCAATTAAAAGCCAATCAAGCAGCGAGAGATAGAGCTTTTGAGTCTTTGCTGTTTCTTGAAAGTCCCACATCCACCCCACCCCCTCCCAGGCCTTATAAACTGCATGTCTGCTTTCTACACCTACACAACACTGACAAGGCTTTAGCCTCAAATACATATCATGTGGCCTTGCTGAACATCTGAGTCATGCAGTGCAGAGACAATACAGCTCCCACTGCCACTGAGATATAATTAGAAAATTATCTTCAAACTAAACCAAACTTGTATAAACACACAGAAATACAGAGTCTTTCTAAACACACACACACACACACACACACACACACAAACACACACATATATACCTGCCATCCAAATGCCTGATGTTGATTTCAGTATGTCAGTCTAATTGCATTCACACCAGCCTTTAACTGGCTGACGTTACAAGCCTGAGCACAACTAATTCTTTTTCTGCCTTTCTGCTTTCATTACGTTGTGACACCACTGGAGCTGTGCACACTGGCAGTTGTTAGGCAAAGCGCTTTGACTCATCAGTTTGCCTCATAACAGGAAGGTAGAAAACTCCCCAGACACACGCACGCTCAGAGAAAGTCAAACGTATTTTGGACTACGCTGGAGCAGGAAAAACTCCTGGGAGACAAGGACACGCTGAAGCCTTGCCCACATATCAGCCTGCCACTGCTTTATGGAAAGTTTCTGGGTGATTTCTTACCCTGCCTGGCATGTTTATGGCTCAAGTTGTGTGTCCCTCCAGATATGATTTACTGTGCACCAGCATGCTCAGAATGTGTAGTGGCATTTATCTATAGGTGGGCTTGAGTCCAAACACTTACATAGGAAAAACAACAATATGGTAAATGTGCAGCAGATACAAGCTTCATTCTGTTTGATCAGCAAAGTCTCAAAATGCAGAGCCTCCCTCTAGACGCTAGATTAGGAGTCATAATTCACACCTTTCCTCGCAGTCATTACATCACCCATTAGACATGACTCAGCCTTTCATCTGTAGATGACAAATAGCTTATCATCTGTGAGTGATATATTTACTCAAGCTCCACTGTGCACTCAATTTCTAAATGTTGGTTATTGGTTTATGTATATAGGTCAGCAAGTTCTGTCCTGTGCTCTGGGCTAAAAGGAGTCCCAGTAGTAATCATTATCTGGGCCTGTTTGTTTTCACTGTGGTCTCTGTGGTGTGGGACGAACTCTGCTTTACATCCAAGTGTCCTGGCAGCCCGCCTTCTCTCCCTGACCCATGTAACCCCAGTCTGTTAGCGCAGCCTCTGCACCGTTCTACTGCTTCTAACAAGCAGCCATTAATAAATCATGCTTTGCTCATTACCCAGGCCCTGTTATCAGGCCGTGTCTGTGAAATTGATCTAGTCTGTGCACTTCTTCACTGGAGACTCCGCTCTTCTGGCCCTCACATCTTGCAAGGCATCACTGTCAGCCACTTGTTTCCCCTCCTAACCTTCTCCTTGTCCCTCTCCTCACCTCTTTACCCTTTTTAAAGCCTCCTCATCTCTTTCACCCGGATTCGAAGGTGGACACAAGCCAAATAAAATTGGAACTTTTGTGCCAAAGACTTTAAAAAAAAAATCACAGTGATTTAGTTTGGCCCACCATTGCTATGGATTGTGGGAGTTTAAAACAAATGAACACAAGGTGATTAAAGTATGTAAAACCGGGAAGCTAGACCACGCAATCACAAACATTAATTTACCCAAAAAATAAATAAATAAAATGTCCAGCTCTCTTTTAATCAGACATATTTTGGCACGCATCTGTCCTGAGATTGTTTGAGTCTGAGCACCCATGAGTGTTCCCAATTAGCCCCGCCACTCATTTCATTCCCAGGGGCTCTTCTTCTCCATTACACCTAATGAGATCCATTCAGAGAAAACAACCCCAAGGCCGAGACTTCCTATTAGACCATTTTCAGTGAAGCCTTTACAGTAAACTGCTTTGCTATTGGTCCAGATTGGAAATATGTCTGACTGGCCATTTGAATGCAGATGTTAAAGACCTGCCTTGGCTAATGTATTATACGCCAGCACAGACCTAGCTTTCCCCATCCCCTATTGGCACATACAGCCTTTTACCCAGCAGACAGGAAGTCAGCTCCTGTGTTATTAAATGGGAACAGGCTGAAGCTGACAGGATTTGATTTTGTTTCTATTTGCGGACCCAAAAGAAATCGGGGACTTACTGTAAAAGCCCCTTGAGCCTGTAGACAGGAACAAAAGTATTCTGTCTCTGTATCTGACTGTCTTTTTTTGTTAGTCTTCATCCATCCAAATCCTTTGAGCGGCCAGGAGAGAGTGAGAGAATAGCATAGTGGAACTTCATTTATTGCTCCCATCTGTTTATGTCTTTATATTTCTGGAGCTGGACTGACCAGTATGCTGTGGCATGCAGATGTTCCTTTCCTGCTCTTTGCTTTGAATCATTAAGTGAAGCACACTACTGTATATAAGGTTGGCAGGCAAAGTAAGCAGACTCTGTATGGTTTTAAAATGCTGGAGCTCTGCTAAGACTTTTTAGAGGCAGATAACCCTGGCTTTGATTACCTAAAATATGCACACGCTGAAGTGTCTTGTCTGCTCACTTTCCCATAAAGGATTTCACTGTTGTCGTACTTTCTTCCAAACCCTCGCACATGCACAAGCTGCTGATCTCCTCTGAGTTGATTCAGTAATCTACTCAAGACTCTGGTCGCCATCCATCAGGGCCCGAGCCCATCTCACGTCAACATCAAAGGCCTTGTCTCTCGTCATGATCTTGGAAATCTGTTCCACCAACGCCCCGGCTTCCTGCATCACTCCCGTGTTTTAGTGGCGTCTGCACGCAATACCATTACTCCTCATTAACGTCAGCTCAGCCTGTCAAAGATGGTGTTAGTGCTTGTTAAAATTAAGCATGCTGCTTTTGCACCGAGGGGTTGGGATTCTTTTGCAGGTTGACACCGCACCCACTCTTTGCCTCTGTTATTGATGATGGGATGATACGTGAGGTCAAGAAGCCTCCACAGTGGTCAGAGGGAGCTCATTTATTATTGTTGGTGGCTGAAAAATTGCATGTGTGTCCCCGAAGTAGCATTACCTGACTTCTTCTCTACACCGGTAAACTGATCAACATGATCAAAGCAAGTTTGAAGGCTATTCCACAGACACAGAAGCCACGGGGACGTATAGAAGGACATGCAGGTTCTGCCTTTCCTGGCACTGATGGTCATGGTTTTGAACAGGCATGATGGTTGGCAGACAGAGACTGTGCTCCTCTTCCAGGTCTGATGGAAACCAGTCCCATTCTCTGCCCAGGATCATCTCTGAATGCAGCGCACATACACAGTACATCGTATGAGAAAAATATACATGAAGAGACACACACACAGATACTCACTCCTGCGCCTCTCTGACCCTACCGCCTCCGGCTGGCTCCTTGTGAAAATATAATAGCCCTGCAGTAATGTACTGCAGTTCATGATTACTTTATAAAGCCCTGCATATTTTAAAGACACAATATTTGATATTCAATCTGTATCTCTCTTTCCTGCTCACTGATTCTGATTATGTGATTGCAGACCCTGTTTTATTCACTTTTATCCAATGAGCTCTTTGCCTCCCATCTCAGGAAATTAAGTTGTCATCCTGTCTCTGCTTCATTAATGTGAACATCATTTTATTGCTGTTTATTAAATTCCAGGTAGCAGCTGATGAGACTATGACCAGAGGTGAATCAGCTAGAAGCGAGGCATTTTTAACTCTCCAACTTATCTTGTGTATTATTAATACAGGCTGTGCATTGAAAGCCCTTTCTAGAAAAGTTATTCATCCATTATAACAGGCGAAGAGCATTAAATTGTAGCTCTATCTGCCCAAGTTAATCAGCTAAGCACTAAAGGAAAAGTACTGTGATAGGCAAACTCATTTTAAACTTGTCTCTTCTCCCTTCACACTCTTCAGGTGGACCTCGGGTTCTTGAGGTTCGTCTCAGCCATCGGCACCCAAGGCGCCATTTCCCAGGAGACCCAGAGGGTTTACTTTGTCAAGTCCTACAAAGTAGACGTCAGCTCTAATGGAGAGGACTGGATCACTTTGAAAGAAGGCTCCAAACAGAAGGTATTCCTCAACATTAAAAGATTCTTTGGAGCCAGGAGTCATGTAATGGCACCACCTTTAAGCTCTATGTTATGAACTTATTTTGCAGTGATTTATATGGATAAATGTCAAGAACAGAGCCCAAAACAGAGCAGGCCTCAATGATGACAGATGTGATACTGATCAGTTCAGATACAGCATGAAAGGTGGAGGTGGGATGAAGGTGGTTTACGGGCAGCTTGCAGAACCACTGCAACTGTGGCCTCGTTAAAGCAGCTTAAATAGCTTGTCCTACAGCTTGGATGTATTGAAGAGTATCAGTTGAGCCATCAGCTGATGTGGACTGGCATTGAGATTTGCTGGGATTGCAGCTAAGCTTAATTTCATGGCCTGCCTGAACTAACGCTATGCTTGATTTCTGATAGTGTTTCTAGATACTTAGGCTGCAGCCCTGCATAAGACTTTTTGGAAGAAACTAAATAATCAAAATAGCTGACTTTCACTGCTCCTTGACCAGTGGCTGCATCATAAAAACCACCCCTGTACATGTACTACACTTGGAATATCCCATCCAAGCAGTGCATCTAGCTGACTTGAATTGTGGTCTGTTCAAAGCTGCCTCAACAAAAGGGAAAATACCAGGCTATATGTACTTAAATCTCTGTCTCCCAACATGTAATTATGCACTTTAGATCAATATAGTAATATACCCACTGTCTGTGAAAGTACATGGCCTTTACACCAAAACCTACAGCACTAAAATAACTACAAGGATGATTGTGTTGGAATGTTGCCTCTGTTTTATGTCAGGCACCCGTCAATATTTCATTAAAGAAGCGGGGATGACAAAAGACTTGACAAACAAGAGTTAAAGAGGATCAGAATAGATGGAAACAGGAGAGGTTGTCATGTTTGAGCAGCTGGCAGAAGTTGGCCCTGAAGAGAGGGATGAGAAAGGAAGGAAGGGAGGGATAGTATGCTTGACCGGAGTGAGACAGGCTGTAACCACTGATTACTGATCAGCCTGTCAAACAGGTTTTGTCCATCTGGAGGACTCTCTGTGGGTGTCCAGAGGGTAAGGGAAGCATGTGTGTGTTTGACAGTCCCCGGGTTTGCGTGACATGTAAATACCACAATTTCTGAGTGAGAGAGTTTGAGGCTACCACTGATAGAAAGAAGTTCTCAAAGGCAACAGAGCATCCAAACAAGAGTGTTTGTGTGGCTGTGTACATACACCCCCAGGCCTGTTTTTTTTTTATGGTCCAAAGTTCACAGTCCCTTCTGTAAAGTGGCAGCTTAAAGGTGCCGTGGTAAGCTCAGCCTGTGTTTTTCCGGACTCTAAAGTGCTTTTGTGCAGAGGGGCACCATTTGCTACATGCTGAGCCTGCAGTTTGGCATCTTAGCGCAGCTCTAGAAAAAGCCACTTTACAGTTAGCGAGTGGAGAGGAGACACAGTGTGACATTTGAGAGAGTGGAAGACTTTCTTGCGGGGTCCCTTAGTGATGTCCTTGTGCTCAAGGAGTGCGTGGCAAAGAGGTGGGCAGACTGAATGGACTACTGTTGGTTTTTTTAGTTCATATTAGATTAGTCAAACTGCTGTCTTTCTATCTCTGTCCATCCTGCTCACTTCAGCTGGATTCCTCTTTGCCTCATCACCACTAAGTCAGACAGGTCAGGAGGTCGTATGGTCACTGCTGTGATTCAATTACCCAGAGTGAACTGTGACGGACTGTGGGGAGTTGTTTGGCTGGGTGGCCGGCCTCTTCATATGATGCTAGTAAACTGTCAACTGACCCAGGGGGAGAACAGTGACATCTGTGACCTTTCAATAAGACGCTGCAGTAAAACCTCTGCCAGATCGGGAAACAGAGGACAGAGAAAGGGTATCTTGAGCTAGTCTGGTCTTGTGGGTGTTACATATCCTGCTTCAGGTTTCACAGTCACATTACGCAACCTGCTTAGGCTGCTACATATGGAGCAAGAGGAAACATTCAAGCCGTCTCATTTGAAAACGTAGCTATAAAGATTGCCTTTTTCATGGTATCATCAGCTCACCAATGCTATTTCTTGTATCAATAACTTGACCGAACACAGACAAAAGCCGATCTCTCAGCTCCAGTGAATTCTGTTTCTGTCCCTTTCTGGATTCTCAGAGTCTCAGAGTCTCATTGAAATTCTCACTCTGCATCTCAACTCAACATATTCTGTCAATAACGTCCTTCTCTCCTGCCTCTTTCACAGGTTTTCCAAGGCAACACCAACCCAACAGACGTTGCCAAGACGAAGCTTCCCAAACCCACGCTGACGCGCTTCCTTCGGATACGTCCCGTTACCTGGGAAACAGGCATCGCACTGCGCTTCGAGGTGTATGGCTGTAAGATATCAGGTTGGTTGCTGCTGAGATCCCCGCTGATCCACATGCACACACACACACGAATCACAGCTGACTCCATATTACATTTTCATATGCCTAATCATTTTATGCCACAGACTCTAGTCATGATTTCTGCTCTCTTCCTGCTCTCTTGCTGCAAACTAGTTGATATTTCCAATCTAGGCCCCAGTAGCACAAACACCTCACTTCTTATCTGCCTCCTCTAAGGCTAAAGCAAGCTGTTGCATAATAGAGAAGTGGCGCATGAAGGAGGATTACCTATTTATGTCACCCCATGTTTGGATGTACCTCATCCAATATATATGGAGCCAACAGTTTGCAGGCAGAGGGAGTTGGAGCTGGGTGGGCTCTATATAGTCCCATCCCTCCTGCTGATCTTTTCTCAGCCCCTTCTTTAGTCTGGCTTTGCTTATAAAGCTTTGATTTTGGCAACGCTCGTCTTATCTTTGCCTTTTTTGTCGATGTTATTTTAATGTGTGGTGTGCGTATGTGTGCGTGTGACTGCCTTTTGTATGGTTTTAGCACATCTGCCTGACTCTCTGTGGGATTATGAACATGTGTATTGAATTCTAATTAGCGCTTGCTTGTGTGTTTTGTTCTTCTGCACTTAGAAATGGAGGATATCATTCAAGGACAGACAAAAATATGAAAGTAGACATTTTTCAGCGTTGTTGTTGAGTGTTGTTGAGCAGGATTATGGCCTGGATTAAATTTAGGGTCAGGATTAGTTGTAGCCAACTAAATGTGAAGTGGGCGACTGTTGTTTTTTTTTTTTTTAATGGGGCTTTGCAGTTATGCGGTACATATGCAGAGCACTGTGGGTACAGCAGGGTTGCAGATGGGGCATGTGTTTGGGGCGCACGACCAGACCGCTGCGCAGAGCATAAACACATCACAGGATCGAAGTCACCACAGGGCCTCCGTAATGACGTCAGCACCCCTGGGTGCTCTGAAGACGCTGCCAGCTTCACTGCATGCTAGCAGAGCGAGAGACAGAAACTCTAAGGCTCTTTCAGGGCTGCATAAACTCAGTGACTCACTCCATTCTACACTGAGTTATGAATCCTTGATACAAAAACTTAAGTAACTAGTGCTTTTAAAGTGCTTTTAAAGTGCATCACCACTTTTCTCCGAAAGGTGACACAAACAAGGACTCTCAAGCTACAAGAAACTTTTCATATCTGCATTTTTTTTTTTCTTCAAAGCCTTCCCCTTCCATTTTTTTATGTCAAAACCATAACTTAGGCATCACAGGAGAGGAGGAGTTGAACCCCAGAATGTTACAAGATGTTCTCCCTTAAATCATCACGGTCGCGTGCCTCTGCCGATACAAACAGCTACTCATTAATGAAAAAGATCCACTGCCCTGTTGTTAGTAAATATGCTATGGTGTATAAATATCACTGATGAACCACCGATGCTCCACCCAAACCCTGAGCGTGGCCCACATAGCCATGTATCACCAACTCCACACTTAGTGTTTGTTCCTCTGGGTGTGTCACTGCGTGCATGGCATCTCTGCAGCAGTTTCTGTGATCGCAGCTTAAGTTGATTAAAAGCTCCAGATGACCCAGACAGTTCGATTAAGTGTCTAAACTCAGATCAGCCTCTCTCTCTCGCTCACACACACTATCACACATGTGTACCTTTCTCTGAATCCTCCCACTTCAAAGGGGTTCAGTGTGCCTTTGCTCTGCCAGAGGCGAGCTCACTGATCACTCTCAAACAGATTTTGGCCAATGATGAAAGAAAGTAGGAGAAAAAAAAAAGCAAAACAAAACAGTCAAGAGGCGCTTGCATGCCAGCATTTGTTACATGAGCCCCAAGTTGGACTTTTCAAGAACGCAGGACCAGAGGTTTGTCCCACGGGTTTGCATAGGAGCAGCTTTAGATAACCAGAGACGAGTCTGAATGAGGCCTTGTTTCTCCAAGTTTTCATTCACTTTTCCCAGATGCAGCTATGCTATTGATTCCTGCAGCGATACAGTGCACACTCTGTCTCATACAGACACAGAAGATGTAATAATGCCAGGATTTATCCCTCCGTGGGAGCCAGATAGTAAATATATTATTGCTTAGCACAGGTCTCTGACTCAGTGTCTTGGGATTAAGTGTTTGGAGGAAAGTTAGGACAAGACACACAGGAAGATTTAAGCCTAATAAAAGCTGCTAATACAAGTGTCAAACTTCTAGTGGCAATTACGACATGGAGAAACTTTTGTGGACTCCTGTGTATTCCCTGTAGCTTTACAAAGAAGCATTTCAGAAGTGTATAATATTAACAGCAGTCATTTTCTTTCTTCTGTCAAAGGCTAAAACAGCACTATCAATCGCTAGGGTTGTAACAGTTCTTCAAATCTACAGGTGGGTTTTTACCTCTGTTTTTTAAGCGGTGATGGAAATCTATACTGTTATGGTGCTGTAACTTTGTCCAATTATTTATGAGGTCAACATATGTGCAAGTAACTCCTGCGAGCCTGAACCTCAAGCGTCAGGCTGCCCTAAATGCTTGGTTTCAGTTTTTCCTACTCTTGGATCTGGATGATGTCAACAAGAGGGGATATACTAATATGGTCCTCTCAGGCACATGGCTGTAGCACAGCAGCCCTACCCAGCTGCAGTTCAAACCTGCTGTTTGGGAGGGGCAGCCAATTACAAGAAAGCTGGCTTAAAGTGAGGGTGACCTTAAAGGGGAGAGGAGTTAAAATGGCTTGTTTTAGACAAAGGGTGAACTGAGGGGTTGCACAAAGGCCCAAAAACAATAACAATCTGGTAACAAAATCTTTGCTGTAATATCAAGGCAAAAACATGAAAATGGGGGGGGGGGGTGTTCAGGCTCAAGCATTCAAATGCTTCCACAAGCTGTAGCAACAAGTTGTTACTCTTTTAGTTCATAATACAAGGGGATGTTACTGCAAGGCAGGCCTGAGAAAAAAATTAGAAGCCATCTCCCTTTGGAAGCAAACTGGAGATGGATCCAAAGATCCTAAAACTTACAAAGAGTTAGGATAGGATAAGATCACAGAGGTGGAATAAAAAGAGGAGAAGAAAGTTTGGAACTGTGGACAGAAAACAATGAGGTGTTCAAAGATGTGGTCCCACAGATGTTGACAGCTGTGGAGCAGAAGGTAGATGAGTGCAGCAGCAGCAGATAAAACACAAAGAGAATGTGTTTTTGTGCGTGAGTATATCAGTCTACAGAGGGAGGGGCAGGGAGATGAAAAGAAAAAGCGCTCCCAGAATGCAGGAGATGGAAACACCAACAGAGAGGAGGGTTTTAATTGGCTGCCTGGAGACAACCGCTTCAGGCAGAAGAATTAGTATGCATGAGATCTGCAGGCAGAGAGACACAGAGAAAGAGAATGGAGGCAGAGATCACAGTAACATCACAGCGAGTTTGGGGAATAGTCCTCCTCACTTTGACTTTGACTATCCATGTTGCCCCTATATGAACTCAAACTCAGTTGTGGCAAGGTAGATGATGTTGAACATCAAGCATTTGGATATAGATCACATTTTTTTTGGTTTTCTATCCATTATCTCTGCAGGTTTTCATTAGTTTGTATCAGAAAGCTAAGCACTTTTTTGTTTTCTCATTTGTCTTTCAGAGTACCCATGTTCAGGCATGCTGGGCATGGTATCAGGCTTGATCACTGACAACCAGATCACCGCGTCCTCCCACACAGACCGGAGCTGGGTACCAGAGAATGCCCGCTTGCTAACCAGCAGGACAGGTTGGACTCTGCTGCCCCAGCCACAGCCCTTCACCAACGAATGGCTGCAGGTGGATCTTGGCGAGGAGAAGCTAGTGAAGGGCTTGATCATCCAGGGGGGGAAGCACCGTGAAAACAAGGTCTTCATGAAGAAGTTCCGCCTCGGCTACAGCAACAATGGCTCGGACTGGAGGATGGTGCTTGACGCCAATGGGAACAAGCCAAAGGTGAGTATTTCTTTCCCCACATTTTGCGGTATACATGCTACAAATGGCCTTGCACGATGCCTAAAATTAATGGGTTTGTGTTCAATTCTGGTAACAAGTCACAAGATTAACCTTTATCAAAGGACCCTTAATCATTTCTCTTCATGGGCGCAGTTTTTTTCAATGAATGGGTTGGAATTGATGTTTTGATTTCTAACACAAGCCAAAAGAAAGGTTTTGCCTTCAACATTGCAGAAAATTATTTGAATACATGCTTCTAAAAATGTCTCTTAGATACGTCAGAACATCGATTATGATTATGACGCATTTAGTCAATTTTCACCCGACTGTGCGCCTAGCAGTTGTGAGTCATTGAGCAGTCATTGTGAGTCAATTTCAGTAGTGCTTTGAATCACATTAGGATAAGCATCTTGAGTCTCTCAGAGTCCTTTCCCCTGTTCTCTCCTCCTGCTTTGTATTCTGCACGGCACACACCGTTCAACCCTTTCAATGGATAGTGAAACCTCTCTGGAGAGGAAGGAGGGGTGAAGGGAGTCAGGGGAAAACAGGGAAGGGAAGATGAGGATGAGAGAGGAAAGAATGTGCAACAATCGAGAAGTGACCAGAGATTTATCTGCCAGTGGCACTGCCTGCGCTGAAGACACACTTGCCAACACTTTGCTCAATGCCTGCACACACTTACACACAAAGAATACATGCATACTCGTGCATGCAGTCACACACACCTCCAAGAAGAGCTGCAACAGCCCGTCCCCAATTACAAGTGTCCCTGACAGGGCATAAATCTGATCCAGATGGGCTGATGGTTGATTTATGAAGGGAGTGAGGAGGATCCATATCCCTCCCGTCCTAGTTAGTTGCCTTTCTCCCCTTGCCTAAGAGTTTCCCAGCATCTAAGGCTCACCAGGCTCCTTCACGTGATCACACCCATTAATCCACTTCCATCAATCCTCTATCACCTTCTTGGCTTGCTTCTTGCACACCGCCTCCTCTTTTCCCTCATTAATCCTTTCCCATGTAGAGGACCAGAGACAAAGTTAGGGGCTAAAAGTTGCCTTTGTCACAGGTGTGTGTCATTCTATCTTTGCCACTGACCAGCTGTGTCACTCACCTAAACTGTGAGAGATCTGGTCTTCTTTTTTCCACTTCATCTGTCCACCTACCCAACATTAACCAGCCCTCCATATCACTTAGAGTTTTCAGAAGGTAGGAATAATTATGCCATTGGGTATCTGCATTTGGGGGGGCTGAATCAGTCAATATTGCTCTTTATGACTCCTGTCCTTTTCCCTGCCAGATATTTGAAGGTAACAGCAATTATGACACTCCTGAACTGAGGACGGTGGAGCCCCTGCTGACACGTTTCATCAGAATTTACCCAGAGAGGGCTACTCCTGCTGGGATGGGCCTGCGGCTCGAGCTCCTGGGCTGCGAGATTGAAGGTAAGCTTTAATAACAGATAGGACTTAGTAGTAAAATCTATTGCATTGTCTGTGCTCTATCTAAATACTCTTCTCTGTTTTGACACAAAATATGAAAAGAAGTATAGTAGTATTCCCATTGAGGCTGGTGACATTTCTAACTGTGGTGCTCATTTCTCTACCAGCAACAATTATGTGTTTACCAGTGGTGGCAAAGTTACTCCCCAGAGTGAAACCTTTCTCGAAGCTGTTGACATTTTCAGCTGTAGTAATGCTTTTAGCCGCAGTAATGACATTTTCACTCTTGTGGCTTACGTGAAAACTGTCTTTGATTGTGTTTCATTTTCTCCCCATGATGATAACCTTAGTAGGCACACCTAGACCTCTATGCATTCATTCTCAGACTGTGTGTTCACATCTGACATGTCTTGACTCACATATAGGTGAGCAGTCTATCATCCAAGCTAATGACATGGCTGTAAGTAGCTTGCACGTCATGTCTTTACCACAGTCCCGGTTATTTAAAGATGTGCGTGTGTTGAGCTCACAGCTGTCCAGCTCCTGCTCTTTGTCCTTACAAGGGACAGTTGTCTTGTCTCCCTGTTACATCAAAGGTGCCCCCAATAGCTAGCCACTTCTACGGGGGATCAAATGAAAGCCCACCTGGCCCGCTAGGATTATTGCATCCCGGCCCTCATCGCACTCTTCCCAAACCTCGGCATGTCTTTCTTCTTTCAAAGGACTGTGCCCACTTTGCTATCTTTAAAATTACCCCTATTTTTTTCCAGCTCTTTATCTGCCTCTCTCAAAGCTGATGTAGCCCAGAAACCGCTCAGCTATATAAGAGCACGGAGCGTGCTAGCCCTAAGTGGATTTACATATTGGATTTCAGGGAGGCCCATTCTCTTGTAAGCCTCATGGACTCCCACCGGGAGCTTTAGTCAGATGATAATGCTTGTTTTCGGTGTTAATGCCAAATACACACAAACTCACACAGATGTATGTACACAGAGCAACCACAATCACCTTGCCAAACATGTGGTTACAGGAAACTGCACACAACTGTACAAGTACACAGGCAGGTGCTTGTCCTACTGTGTACAAGCGTACAAGTGTGCATGCATGTCTGTCTGTGTGTGTGTGTATGTGTGTGTAGCAAGCCATAGCAGGAGGGCTAAATCCTCATTTCTATGAGAGGCTCCCCTGACGCAGCGCTGACCCCATCCCTGACCTTCTCCACCCGGAATCTGACAGGGGCTGATCTGCCTCATATTTCATCTAGCAGAGGGAGAAAGCAAGAGTATTGGCTCACACACATGCACACACACTCTCAATCGCTCTCACGCACAGCTACAGATATTGTACACATTTTTCAAGATGTTTGCCCCTATCTGTCTTTGCCTCTCTTTCTCCACCTCTCTCCTCATTCTTCTTCCTCGATTTGCACTGGGGAAGCCAGTTTCTTACTCAGTCAGTGCAAACGCTCACAAAGGGTTTGGACCACAGGAACCGTTTTGTAGTTTTTTATAACTATTGGAGGAAGTCCCCCTTTTTTGTGTGTGCGCACATTGCAGGAACTAGGGAATATCAAAGTTCTTAGAACCCTGCTCTAAGAACAGGTTCTAAATTATGGTCTTTTTTAGCTCCTAAAATCTGTATATATTAGCTGTGTACGCAACAGCTCTAAAGTTGGAACAAAACGGGTAAAAATTGAACAGCTGTGAAGTCCAGGTTTTTTTTAAGCCTATCCACAATGGAGGAAATACGACATGATGTTCACTCGTCAAAGTGAAACTGTCCACCCACGTTTCCTTTCACCTTGGGCTTCCACACACAGCGAAGCAGTGACTGATTAGAAGAAAGTAAAAGACGCCACCAACTGTGTGTGTGAAGGGCTGCACGGACACGTCCGCTGTTCTGTGCCACACAATTACACCGTGCTTTTGTAACTCTGTTGTAATCATGACACTTACAACACACAGCAACTCCCATCACAGCATCCTCCATCTTGTTGTGTTTGTAGTTGTTTCTGTGTCAACCGCCAGCTGTCTATCGGATCATTAGCGCTCCTATAGGCAGTGCAAATCCAAATAAAAAAGCTCTTAGAAGGCATGTAGTTCTTTGGGGAGCTCCTCAGTGGGCGGATACCCTCAAGGACTGGAGCGTGGATCTTGGGCCTTTCCCACATATAAGTGAACCAGGGCCATAATGATAGGCTATAGTGGCAGCCAGGAACCCTGCCTACATCCAATCCCAAATCCTGTTTCTGCATCTTTTAGTTTAAGCCGCCCAAGCCCTACTCACCACCCATTCGCTTCAGCTCTATTTATACACCCACACCTCCGCAGCTTGATAAAAGGAGAGATGCTAATAGCTCAAGACTCAGTATGTAACTGTGAGCAGAGCAACTGAGCTTACAGAAACATATTGCATTGTTTCTTTTTCTTTCCTTGTGGTTTTTTTTTGTTTTGTTTTGTTTTGTTTTGTATATATATAAGGCAGTTAACAAAAAGAAATGTGATGCTATTCAGTAGGTACTGGTCTATATTAGCTTAATTTCTCTTAAAAATAAAGGAAAACATGGTAAGAGTGCACGTATTTAACCTGAAATCTAATCTACGCTGTTTGCTGTCTCTCTTCTCTGTCACCTTTCCAGCTCCTACACTCCCGCCTACCACAGTAATCCCGAGCACTACCCCATCAGACGAGTGTGACGACGACCAGGCAAGCTGCCACAGCGGCACAGGTGATGACTACGACGTGACAGGTGCTAACATCGCCGTCATGAGACTGCCACCAGTTCCCCACCCTCCCCTACCTTCATTCCCCTTGCTTCTGCTATGGCTCGCACTCACTCTGCTCCCCTCTATTCAGTGCTTCCGCAGCGTCCGTACCACAGTTACATTTTTGATACCGAACCTAGTCTTCCATGTACTGTACCTTGCACACTGGCAAGCATGCATGCACGCACACGTGTCCTGCCATCCACACAACTCTAATTTGCTGACCTCCTCCTCTTCAGCCTGCCACTTCTTACCTTAACCTCTGAGCACTCACCGGAAACCATTATTGCACTTGCACCAGAAACCAATTCACACACACCTGCTTCTACCAACAGCGAGCTCTGCGTCTCTCTATCATTTCATCTCTCACCTGCTCTTCCTAGCCTATTTTCCCTCTAACCCAATAACTATCTGACCCTGCACTGCTGCCTGCACTCCCCATTAACCAGCAGTCTCCAATGATGAGCATGGCACCGTCTCAGTCATGTGTATTACATAACTGCTTCCTGCTAGGTATACCAAGAGAGGACATTTCATAAGAAAGAAGCCAAAGACAAGGCATGTGTTGATTGGCAAAGTTGAGCTAGCATGGATACATTAGGTGTTATCAGTGCATTTATTTAAAATGGAGGTTAACTGTTTGCAAGGCAAGGCTAACTGTGCTTACATTATGTGTTGTGACAGGTGGTACCATGATGCCAGTGAGCACTACTGCTGAAGCTGATACCATCCCAGGTGAGCAAAAGTGCCATATTTTTCTTAAATAACCCCACATCTTACGAAGCACTGATCGCTCAAAGCTTACACACCAGAATGATGAAATACACAGCAGAGCAAATATGTAACTGCTCAAGGTTTGTTTTGAATTCATTTCCTTAGATTTATCAAGAGGCATACCTGAGATAATGATTGCCAGCTCGAGGCGGCCTCTCTCCTCTGATGTGTGTCTGTTATTAAAGCTGATGATATGGCCCTGAGAGGCTCCTGCTGACAGGGTGAGGGAGGTTGTGTGATGCAAGGCTAGCCGATGATTAGCACTGGTGCTCTGCTGCTGCCTTCTCAGCATAATCACTAATCACTGGGCCGACACTGACACACACTGAGCACACACAACCGCACCACAGCACAAAACCGGAAAGCGCCGTGCAAATGACCAGAGGAAAGGTGCACTTTGGGGCCACATGCATGGACAAACACACATAGCAATGTCTCCTATGGCAGGTTGATGAGGCAGCAGCCAGCTGAGAGGCAGTGCCCCAGTCTGACCTTGGCTAATGGGCCATAGGCTCCACCTAGTCCCCTTTGCTCAATCAGCTGGCTCTGTGGTCTGTCTTCAGTCTGGGGCACCAGCTACAATAATAGATGAGAGCTGAGATGCAAATCTGTGCATGCATTTATGCATATTTGTGTGTGTGTATGTGTATGGATGTAATCAAGTGTAGATAAACACTTATCTATTTGACTTTTCAATTCAAGACTCTCCAAACCATACATGCTAATAAGCTGTGTGTGTGGGGGGATATATATATATATATATATATATATATATATATATATATATAAAATAGCCAAGTGAGTCATGTGGCTGCTCATCTTATCCAGTCTCCATCGAAGCCTCCAATTAATAGAAGAAAAAGAGCCAAAGACATTTTAATTGGGAATGGGGTTTCTATGGGGAAAATAGTGGCTTGGAGTCTGAAATGTGGTTCCGCATGGGAATTCCATCCTTTGTGTTTAATGGGTAAATAGAGTCATTGCCTGCAGAAGCTAGTTAAATCCTTCCCATTATTAAAGGGAATATTGGCTCGTATATTCTGTCATTTGGAGCGCCGTATCTCTAAAGGCATCTTATGCTGGAGTATAAAGCCATGGCTAGCCTCCCAAACATCTCACTCCCCTGTGTTCCTTGAAGTCTTTCTTTATCTAATTTGGAAAACACTAAAGCCTGAGATCCCACACATTTTCTGGCCTCGATGAAGGCTACATCGACGCGGTGTGTGTCCGTGGGGGATTGCATTGTTGGAGTGGGGCCCCGGCACTGTTACCATAGCTGTCTTCAAATCCCAAGTCCCTGCTCTCATTAAAATCATCAGTTCTCAGCGGGTTGCTATGAATGTTTCTTTCTCAACTCGGCACAGTGTCCAGACTCTGTCTTCCTGTCCTTGTTGTTGGGTTTTGACTCTTCTCAGTGTCCCTTTTTATGCGTTCTTTACATACCCTGTTGCATTCATTAAAAGAGATCATTAAATACAGCCAAGATATAAGGACTGCATGAGGTCTATGCCATCAGTTCACACTCTTTCTCATGTCAGAGCCATAATTTACCTTTTGTCCTAGTCTGTTTCTCCCCCGAGTTAGCTGCTTGTACCACCCCCACCTGTGAGACTGTAAGCTTATGTCCTGCAATTCTTTGCTGCCCTCTAGTGATCTTATCTAGATCAGAATAAGTAAAGGAAGCTCCAAAGTGTAGCCTGTAGTTATACTATGACAGGCCCTGCGGTCATTGTTGGGTAAAGCCCAGGGCTACAGGCTGCTTCTCATTTTGTAATAAGGAGGATGATTAAGGTTCCTCTCCTGTGACATATGTTCTTGATCTTTCTTCACACAGCTTTCCTCTGGTTCGCCTGTGACTTTGGTTGGGCCAGTGATCCGTCCTTCTGCAGCTGGACATCAGAGGACACTGCCTCTAGGTGGCAGATCCAGTCCAGTGGCACCCCTACCCTCAACACTGGACCCAACATGGACCACACAGGTGAGTACCCTATAGGGTACTGGTCCACCGGGCCATGCAAAAGATGTGCAACCTCTGACGCAGTACATGTCATGTTTACCTTCAGTACTGCGGCTTTTGTCTGTTACTGATACAAGTTCTTTATGCAACAGGTGGATCGGGGAATTTCATCTACACCTTAGCGACTGGTCCCCAAGAGACCAAGGTGGCTCGACTTGTTAGTCCTGTGGTCAGCTCCCCAGACGCTGACCTCTGTGTGTCATTTTGGTACCACATGGTCGGGTCGCACATTGGCACGCTACATATCAAGCAGCGCAAGCAGACAGTGGACGGACCTGCAGACGTCCTGCTGTGGACAGTCAGCGGCCACCAAGGCAACCGCTGGAGGGAAGGTCGTGTCCTTGTGCCACGCACCAACAAACCCTATCAGGTATATCAGAAAAATGTACCCACCTCATAATGTTCCCTGTTCGGGCTTTCTTTGCTTGTGCTATTTTCCATTGTGTCGCTCTAGAAGCTCACTCTGTGCTTTTTTTTTTCAAGGTGGTGATCGAAGGTCTGGTAGAGAGAAAGAGCTGGGGAGACATTGCTGTGGATGACATTAAGGTTCTCAATGGGCTCAGCATGCCAGACTGTAAAGGTGAGGCTTTTAGTGTACATAGTTTCGATGCCTTCGTTCAGTTTTTGAACTAAAATAGCACTACAGTATACAGGTGTGAGTTTATTGTCCTTTAGCATTGTTTTTAATAAGAATTTCTCTTTAAAGATCCTGACGTACCCACTGAACCAATGCTACCGGAGGATAACTACAGTAAGTCTTTTCCACATATAGGGTTTGTTTTGCATTATAAACTTTCATGGTTTATTATGTCTCACTTTTTGTTCTCTTCTGCTTCTGTGTCTCCTCTCCAGTTGAGGAAACCACAGAATATCCAGACTTTGTAGAGACCAACCAGATCAGTGGAGGCAGCATGCTGAAGACCCTTGACCCCATCCTTATCACCATCATCGCCATGTCTGCCCTCGGGGTCTTCCTGGGGGCCATCTGTGGTGTGGTCTTGTACTGCGCCTGCTCGCATGGAGGCATGTCAGACAGGAACTTATCAGCTCTGGAGAACTATAACTTTGAGCTAGTGGATGGTGTCAAGCTAAAGAAAGACAAACTCAATGTACAGAGCTCATACTCAGAGGCATGAGGTGGGGCTGAGTATATTCACATGACTGTACGACGGGCCGAGCTTGCACAAGACTGTCTGCGGGCATATTCTCTTGCTTGTCTGCGAGTAGGCGGGCTCAAAAGGACTGCCAACACCCTCAACTCACCGGATGAGGGACAGGTTCAGGAACCAACAGGAGGTCTGGACTGATCCATGCTTTTCTCAGGAGCTGCAGTTAAAAAGAACCTACCAGTAAGAGGACACTGTGTACAAATAAAATACAGAAAAAAAATATGTACAGATGATTCAGATGATATTTTAATTTTCTATTTTGATTTTCATTCATTTTTACAATCGGATGCTGGTGTTGAGACCAATTTATTAATAATGTTAAAAGTATTTATCGTTTTCTGGGAGAAGATATCTCTTTTTATTATCAGTTTCTTTTCACGTTTTGAAAGAGACGTGTCGAAATCCTAAATGAACCATATCCGGTAAAACTGTAGATTTGCCCCACGGTGTGGCATACAGAGTGTGCCCTGAAACATGTACCCTTTCCCCTTTGACCCCTATCACTCTAAAGTGAGGGTCCCATTCATGGCAATGTATGGTTCTGACAGTGCCTTTAATACATTTTGGTTGGAATCCTCTGTTGATATCAGTGTTTTTTACTGTACTTGGCTTAAGCTATAATGACAGGAAACAGGGGCACATAACCATAACCTGCAAAACAGGATAAGAGTTTATCACAGCGCTTTGGGGTTGTTGTTTTTTTGTTGGGTTTTTTTTTTTGTTTGTTTTGTTTTTGTTTTCTGTCCAAAAACCACACTGTAAATAAGTTTTAATATATTTTATTGCCCTTTTTAAAGAAAGTAAAAAGGAAAAAAGCTGCAGTATCCCTTTTGTCATGGGTTTGTGTGTGTGTGTGTAAATACAATCTTCTGGACTGTTTCGTGGAAGGTGCAGTGTTCGTTTTAGTTGCTCAGGCAAGCACGAATCGTGTGCCGCTGATGTTCCAGCGATTTCAATGTGCATTCAAGCCATCTGTCATCGGAGCATCCACTTCTCAAAAAACGCCCAAAGACGAATGAATCAAAAGGTAACAAATGCACAAAAAAAAGAGAGAGAGAGAGAGAGAGACAGACTCTTAGCGCTCTTTCTCTTCTTATCTCTCATGACTGCATCAAATCGCTGCTGTGAGTTCAGCTGGTCAGTGTAATATTTTCCAGAGCTTCAAACATACTTTTGACAATGGCAGAGGAGGTGGTAAGATATATTAAATGTCTGGCAGCATACCACAAAAAACAAATAAATAAATAAAAAAAATACACTAATCCTCATTGCTTTGCTTTATCACCTCCAAACGTCACTGTGGATTGTTCACTGAAGAAGTGCTATCTGGACAATGCAGCTTGAATGCACTTTGTTTCTGACTCCCTCGTGATAGAAATCTGTTAGAAGAGGGGTTAACACACTAACTGACGAATGGTGCTATCAGTAATTTAGCCAGACACGTGTGTCTCATGATAAACCCAGTTTGTATTGTCCACATGCTGTAGTGTAGCTTAAGCCCCTTTGGGGCTGCAAAGAGTTTTTACGTGTTTCACGTGTAGCAGCCATAATGTTGTGATGTCAGAGCTGATGTCATAAGGACGGGACACTGGTACAGCGGGGGGATCGAGCAACATCACCTGAATCAGGTCACCTGGCCTCCCTCCATGGCTTTACCAAAGGATGGTCGCCCCTTGCAAGTACGCTGGTGGTTCTCACCAACACACTACGAGACTACACTTCATCAACGGTCACCACTCACTAAAGAACTGACTACTTGCTTTGCTCTGTCAGAGACCCCAGGAAGAAAATCAGAAGGGGTATTACAGGACACCTGTAGAGAACAGCAATGTGTTTGTTTTTCTATCTGTTTTTAAGCTTAAAAAAAGAAGTGCAAGCGTCACGCGGACGTGAACTCTTCAATTCTCTTGAGACTCTTGTATGAGATCGACAGTATCAGGACGCCGGGGCTCACGGGTCCCTGAACCAAGTGGTTTTCTGCACCACAAACAATCAAAAAACTCGATCCTGAGAAGCGTGACGTCTTTTTACATCAGTGTGCTTTCTATGTTGTGCCGTGGTGAACACACATTCTGAGCTTGTTCATTTCAGACTGGAACGACCCTCTCTCCTCAGCTTCTACACCGTCCCGTCTGCGCTTTCAGCTATAGAGCACTGTAGCTGCAGCAGCTAGAGAGAAAGGATACTGTAGCGTGGACTCAAAAGAAATAATGTTGCACTGACAAATATATTTAAGAGGTTTATGTGTTTATAGCATTCATTTGC
>VUQI01018439.1:1425-12916 GCA_015106735.1 Paratilapia polleni | reverse complement strand
ATCAAGAGGAAGATGGATGGTCACAAGCCATCAAACAAAGCTGAGCTGCTTGAATTCTTGTACCAGGAATGGCATAAAGTCACCCAACAGCAATGTGAAAGACTGGTGGAGAGCATGCCAAGACGCATGAAAGCTGTGATTGCAAATCAGGGTTATTCCACCAAATATTAATATTAATATTAATAGTAATAAAATTTCTGAACACTTCCTAAGTTAAAACATTAGTAATGTGTTGTTTAAAAATGAATATGAACTTGTTTTTGTTGCATTATTTGAGGTCTGAAAACACTGGACCTTTTTTGGTATTTTGACAATTTTTTCATTTTCTGCAAATAAATGCTCTAAATGAAAATATTTTTATTTGGAATTCGGGAGTTATGTTGTCAGTAGTTTATAGAACAAAATAAAAATGTTCATTTTACTCAAACATATACCTATGAATAGCAAAATCAGAAAAAGTGATAATTTTGGAGTGGTCTCTTAATTTTTTCCGGAGCTGTATATATGACCAGATACCATTTGCTGTTCTAACATGAAGGTAAATGTGACAACCCCAGTAACTGTAAAAGAACAACACATCATGCTGAATATTTCAGCTAACAGCCATAATATCTGCTACTGCAAAACTTCCAAAACACGCCCACTCTGCATTACAATATTAATGGACAAGTGCAGATTATATTAGATGCACACAACAGCAGCACTGTGAAATTTCAAGTGGGTCTTACTTAATCAGCAAAGTGAAAATGATTTAAATGAGTCAAGTTTTTATTTTAGAAAGCTATCAAATTATGGTATTCTTAATATTAGTAGTAGTAGTAGTAGTAGTAGTAGTAGTAATGATGCATTTATGTACCTGCTACTGAGCAGGTGTATATTTTTTTTTAAAAACTCTGTAGTTTCAATATTTATGTTTTAGGAGAAGATCATATCTATTGCAAGAAAAAAATAATAATGAAAGTATGTGTTCAGTATCTCTGACCTGCAGTAGAACAGAAGTATAAAAACAGTTAACCTGTTAGAACAACCCTAAAATAATAAATATTCTCATTTCTGGCACAGAAGAATGCTGTCCTTGATTTCTTTTGGTGTAGCTGCAGTTGACTTGAGAGAAATGCATTCATGCCAACTTGAAAATATCCACAGCTATTCTTTTAGGTTGATTGCACAGTTCACCTCTCAGTACAACATGAACCACTGCAGAGCAGGCAGACATGCAGAGCAGCAGCAGCCTGTCTAATCAGATTACAACTGAGCTGTCTCTCAAAACTGTTTGTCCAACATCCTCAAGCAATGCAGTTCAGCTGACATCAAAATTTAAACCACATGCATCCTCCTTCAAGTCACTCTCAGTGGGTCCCTTCATCTGTCTGTCTGCTTTCCATTCTGTTGGTCGGTCTCAACTCTTTTGCAGAAAGGGCTGGAATGGTTCAGGGATCATGGCAACATGCCAATGGGAGAGTGAGAAATAGAGGCAAAACAAGAGGGAGAAATGAACATACTGTACCAGTGAGTGAGGAAAACAAGAGAATGAAAGCATGAACACACAGTGAGCGCGAGAGAGCGAGAGAGAGGATCAAGTATAAAGTCAGAGCATGCGTGTGGGCGAGCAAGGAACAGTGCTGCTACCAGATGATTGGTCGCACCCCCCTTGCTCCCTCCGCCCACTGTCCCCTCCTCCTTGCCAGCCATGAGAGGGGAGGAAATCAAACCAGAGCTTGCCTCTCTCCTTCAACTCTCCCACTGTGTGCTGCTGTGTGAAAGCCCCAGCCACATACACACACATATCCAGTTCCCCACATGCATGAATAGAGTTTGGGTGCATTTAAAGTTGCAGCACACTTTACATAAAAGCACAAAAAAGGGGAAAGAGGAAGTTAAAGAATAGAATATAATGAACAGAGATGGTAACACCTGGATATTTCCTCCAGTTTGAGTTACCAAATTCACTTAAAACTAAATAATAGAAACTGATGCCTGAGCGAAAAAATAGGCCAAGCAAACATCTGCATATGATGCCTATATTTCATTAGCTGACAATTTTCTTTTCTGTTTCTCTAAGACTTAAATGTTTTGATAGCACAGTGTTCACTTTAAAGAGTCGAGATGTATATTCCAACAAAGCTGCAGAGCTTTTTCAGCAAATGTTAAGATATCATCCGGGTGTCCCATTTTCACTCTCAACACCGTCTTTCATAACAGCAGACATACTGTGTACAAACCTACAGTTAAACTCACACACTTTAGAAGCCCCATCATACATACAGGATTCTGCATGTCTAAAGAAACAGTGTGTTTACTTGCCACACATGTTTGAGCTAATCATCTGCAACTACTGGTAATTTACAAACTCATAAACCAAATTTTTGGATGATAACAGATGGAGCTATAAAATGTCATCAATTGATTCATTCTATGTGCTACATTTACATTTACCCTTTGGATTTACCAGAATCATGTAGAAAATAGAACGTTTGATTCATGTACCTTATTGATCCAAATGCTGGATGAACCTAATGAGACAAGTCCTAGCCATTCAGTCATTCGTTCCTTCAAGGAGAATTCTCATTAGCTTAGCAACATTAAGGCTACAAACAACCCATGGTTCAACACTGTCTGGAGAAAACTGTTACACTCAAGCCATTTTTACACATGAACTAAGGACAATTTTGGGAGAGTAAGGTCAGGATGTTTTCCACAGTTATCCTCTCTCTCATGTAGCACACAGCAGGAAAGGGTCTGCTTAAGATATGTTCAGACTCCTGGAAATACTCTGTGTGGTTTAGGTGAGGGAGCTGCCTGGACAGAGCATGTAGCTAGTGGTGAACGTACCAGAATAATAGCTTCACTGTTCGCAGAGAGCTTGTAGGTTAAAGTCTGTCTCATCTGACTGTGTTGGGCATTTGTGTTCTTATCTCTTTTAGGCAACTTCAGGGCTGCAGTGCATATCTGAAAAATCACTTTGTTGACTTCCATTAAAAAAAGTAAATTAATTTTAAAAAAGAATAAGATCATGGATACAACAGCAGAAATGACCTTCCTGCAATGGATGTCCAGGTTCATCCTTAGAGATTGGTAAGGAGCTCTGTCATTTGGGAGAGGATTATATTACAGCTACTGCTCCTCCACATCAAAGGGGGCCAGTTGAGGTGGTTGAGGAATCTAATTAAGATGACTCCAAGGTGAGGTGTTTTGGACATGTCCTACCAGGTGGAGACCCCGGGTCAGATCCAGGACATGCTGGAGAGATTATGTCTCTCAGTTGGCTTTGGAACGCCTTGATATCCCCTCCAGAAGAGCTGATGTGGTGGCCAGGGAGAGGGAGGTCTAGATTTTACAAGCCAGTAAGTTTGGGAACAACTAGTGTGATGAAGATGACATCACTTAATGGTGTACATACAAGCTCTGAAAGGCACCTCTTAGACTTCTCAGAAGTGGGAGCTCAGTCTCGATCATGGAAACTGTTCTCTCTACCTCAGAGAAAACTATTTTATCTTGAGAGTGGGAGAGTGTTAAGATTTTTTTTTCACAGTCTGATTTGGACACTTCCTTAACTGCATACAAAACAGTGCTCCATTAAACCTGACAGTGGGTTTATTACAAAAGCATTTACAACCAAGCTTGTTGTGAAGTTGATTTTATATATGTCAAACTCAAATACAAGGAATGGCCTATAAAATGGTGCCTAAAATATCTAGAAATTAGCTGGTGCATCCATTAAAAAAAAAGAAGAAAAAAAAGACGTGTACAGTAGCTTCACTCAGCTGCTCGAAAAAGCCAATACAAAATGTGTAATATCATTACAGATAGCGAGGAAATGACATTTAGCTTTTTGAAGCCACTTTCAGAAGGAAAATGGGAGGCTATCAGGATTTCAAAGGATATTCCCAGCCACGGTTATCACTTTTAACTGTTACCACTGTGGTGTTATTTGGATGTGATGTCACAGTCTGCGTGTGGATCGCAGGAAAACTGGGATCATCATCTGTTCCTCTACGTTTCTTTTTGCGGTTCAAGGCAATTCAGTGAAGAGAAAAAAAAACCTCATTAAAAAAAAAAAAAAGGATTCTTAAACAGTGAAGCAATGACAGCTGATGTGTTGGTATGCTCCATGCTTAACAGCTTTACACACCAACTTGTTCTGGTGTGTAGAGCAAGTTAATTCTACCGGTTAAAAATTACAAAACATACACACACAAAAAAAAAGGGGTGGGGACACCGGGCTGATATGATTTGAACGTTTTTGTCAGCAAGGATGTGACAAAATCTATCACACTAATGGACTGGAAATGATGGAAGGAGGACAGAAGGAATGAGTCACAAAACCAAGGGCTGTTGCTTTGGTTTGTGATGGTCTTTGATTGATTGATTGACTGACTGATCGATAGATCGACTGCCTGACTGATTGATGGATGGATGGGTTGATATAGTGGGAGGAGGAAGAGGACTTCACCGATAAATAGCTGAGGCAATACAGGTAACAAAAATTGGATGTGAGAACATACACTCCAATGCACCTTTTTTTTTTTTCTTTTGAAGACAAAAAAGCATAGTGAAAGTGACAAATGGAACACATGAGGGTTAACACAAGAGAACAGGCTGCATAAGGCAACTGGAGATGCTAGCCACCAATGCAATTTTTCCAGTTTTGAAATGAGCCAACAACATCAGTTCCTGTTTGGCTGCAAATGGCAGTCGGCAGAGGGTGGAGTTTAGGAATGATGACAGAAATAATCCAAAGATTAGGGGAGGGAAGATGGCTCGCAGACAAGTCTGGTACTGTATTTCACAGATACCTCAAGAGAAAAAAAAAAAAGAATCCCCTGATCAAACATTGACAGAAAGAGAGAAATTTCTCTCTTTAGGCAGTATGGATGGAGATTGGAAGGTACACCACAGATTAAAAATAATCTATCATCCATGACGTACAAAGTAAAACACTACCTTTGGCTGCTCCATTATTCACAAAGGGTCGCCACAGTGGGTAGCGCCACATATTGGCAGATTTTTATGCCGGATGCCCTTCCTGACGCAACCCCAAAGGGAACCAGGGATCTTTTGCTTGCTAGGTGAATGTGTAAACCACTACACTATTCTGCTTCATGATGTGTAATAAAATATAATTGTTGAGCCAGCTAGCACAAAGAAAGCTTACAGAAGATCGGTACAGAAGATCACCTGCCACAACAGCAGCAACAGCTCTGGCATCTGACATGTAATTGAATTCTAACATACAAGAAACTGATTTATCTCAGCATCACAAGCAGCCCATCTACCCAGTGTTTAAATAATAGCAACAACAGCTAACTACAACATGTTCCAGGTATATTTAAAAATTAAATAAATAAAAATTAAAACACACACACTACATATATATATATTATATATAAAATTAATTACCCATACACAGTGGAGACAGGGTGGAAATGTGCATTACTCCTAGTACACTGACAGCTAAAGATAACAGTTTGGTGCCAAAGGTCAGAGCCTTCAACTCCTTAACTGGACTCTAAGCCCTGCTTCCATAACCAAGTACATACAAAGACACTCCAAACTCTGGATAATAATAATAATGATAATACATCTTTAGTGATGCACCAATTGTGGGCCAATGATGATTATTAAAATTCCAATCCCTTTTCCTCTTACTTTGTCTGTGTTTATTACAGCTTCTAGTGCCAGAAGAAAATCTAAGTGTTCATTCTAAAATTAATATTATTATTAATAATAATAATAATAACAAAAAACTGACCTATTTTAAAGTCAGCTTCATTATACAATTTTTGAACATTTAGCCAGCATAAAATTTATCTGACAGATAAGTGTTGGCTGCTGACATCTGTAAATGCCATCATATTTGCTGATATTGGTTGACATTTACATTCTGCAAATTTATCAGTAAATAAAATGGAAAAATAAAAAAAGCATACAACACTAATGGTTAACTTGGCAGGAATGTACCTACAATCTGAAACAAACTAATTTAAATATTTAAAATGTGTTTAATTTGATTGCATCTGGTGTAGAATTGGTGTAAATCACTTGTTACTGCAAAAAAAATAACTAAATAAGTAGGCCTATTATTTGCTCTAATTAGCTCCCATTTTACCTTTAACATACAACAAACTTAACCCCTTAACAGAGTCATTTTTGTGTGCCAAGCTGCTACAACAAAATGGGATTTTGCAGACCAGAGTTGTAACATTTTAATGCAAACATATTTTTCAATTAAATGTTAATTTTCAGTTTTGCCAGCAGTTTCATTTGCCCACACCTATCCATGTAATTTATATTTCAACTGTGCAAGTAGTGAGTTTAATGTGATTTTTGGTGGGTGTCACCAATGATTTGCTTTACAACCACAATGGGCATTCTATACATTTTTCCCCTCTCCAAAGAGGCTAAGAGGGTGGCTTGTTCTCTCTGAGAACCCACACACAATTCAGCACCCACCTACCCCCTCCCCCAACTCCTGCTCCCCTCCCTTCTCTTCCCCCTCTTCTTCCTGTAGCTATACGGCTTCCCACCTTGCACAAACCCTCTGCAGCCTTACACACATTTTAGCCAACCTCCCAATGAAACAACAACAACCATCTCTGAAACCTAAAACTTAACCATCTTTAACTTCTATATGTACAAGTATAAGGTCTACATGTCCAAAACTTTGTCAGGGGTCAGGGCAGCCAAGGCCGACACCCCCTGCAGCTTAAAAAGCATTGGGCACTGACACTTGCAGAATATAAAGAAGGAATTGAACCCTCATTCTTCTAGTTACCCACTGACACCCCCACCCTACCCCCTTCAAATAGCCCAGAGGGCTTGTTCCTTTAGAACACCGGCCACTCCCACAGAAACACACACCTCCTTGAGGTTCAGAAACAACTGCAGGAGAGCAGCTTTAAGGCATTTAAACACACATATTCCAGCAACAGTCTTTTAAATAAATACACAGAGGGCAGCAACACAACAGCACCTCTTTTAGTGAAACTTTTAGTTCCACATAAGAGACACAATAAAAGAAAAAGATTCAGATGATATCAAAACAAGCAGTTTATCAAGTGAAAATACGTGTAAATATGCTGGAATCGTTATTTAGAGCATTTCTTTTTGCCCAAACGCACATGTCGTCAGAAAATATTCAAATTCCTTACCCCACAGCTTTTGTTTAACAACTGGAGGACTTTAAACATTTACAGAATAATTTAGTAAAATTAGTGTTTGCTCAAACAGCTCACAAAGCGTGTGGATGCTGGATCTGAGCAGATGTTTGTCATAAATATTTAAACGCGATCATTTTGCGACATAATTTGGATAATTTAGCTCTGGCTGGCGGACTACATGAACGGCCATTTTAAAACAGGGCTTCCAAAAATATTGTTTTCCGTCATATTAACCCTCTGCTCCTTTTAAAAACACGCACACGCTGTAACACATGAAGTAGGCCAGTTGTGCTGCTACGGGGGCGACCCGGGCGCTGACGAGACCCGGAGTGACACACGGTGGGAAAAAAAAAAAAAAAAAAAGCAGCAGCAGCCTGTACAGTTGCTGCTTCATTCAAAGCTTCGCCATTTTGCCCTCACTGCCTGACGTGGACTAACTCCTCTCTGCGTGGACGCACCACGTGTTGTGGAGCCACAGAAGGCCACGAGCTCGCCCCACGGTGCCCCCACCCACTCACAAATCACCTTTATCATTATGGCTCTTCAAGGTTATCACAGAGAACGGTCTGGGACGCGCAACCAAAATAATTTCCCAACCCACTAGGAGATTAGAAGATATTACAGCCTGCTGCCATGTTACCTCCCTAAGCGTGGCGAGTTTGGCGATAATTTACTAGATTCGGCCTCACTGCTCAACGCCATTGATCCACACAAAGACCACACTGCTGGGATTTGTGTGCCACAGCCATGTTGCAACATTTCTATTCTGCTTTCGTGGCGCAGGGCGGGCGCCCAAAACCCATCTTAAATTTAAATATCTGGCCTTATTCATACAAAACCACATGAATACTGATTACGCCAAATCTTAGTATTTATTAAAAGCCAACACTGTGGCCATAGGATGGAATCTTCTACGTTTCCTGGCCATTTTGGATCATGGGGCGCGCGCACACACACGCACACATGTGGCCAAATGGCGGAACATGGAGAACTGTGCTCACCTCGTATCTGTGCCAAAGGTTACAGACATGAATGATGGGCTATAAGCGAATTCCATAATGCTGTTTAAAGCACGTCAAGTCAGCACAGAGAAGCTCATCTACAATGGACCCCAGTTAGGCCTACCACTGAACCGAGGAAATTTCATTGACACACACACACAGTCATACACAAGCCAAAGCTACAGGTACACTATTACCATTTAAATGCTTTGGAGTTGGCACTGAGCAAAAGGCATTTTAATGTGAAATATTTACACCCAGCACCTATTTATTTATTTATGTGTTTTGGTTTAAAAATGACATTAAAAAAATAAAAAGGAAATATTACAATTATTAAACTGCGCAACTGTGTTTTCAAAGGAAATCAAAAGATGTGCAATTAATTTAACTTTAAAAAAAAAAATACAGCTCCATTAAATCTATTATGTTCAGATATTTTATAAAGTAAGAATATAAACGAAATGAAATAATCAGCACTTTGCACTTTACGTGAATCCGTCATAACTCATAGTATCCTTTGTAAAATTTGATTTGCACCGACTGTGAAAACAACCGCACACCGAGCAGTTTCAACAAAAGCTTCATGCTTGGGAATGAAGTGTACACGCGAATATTATTAATGCATACATTAGAGCATTCCAAAGCATTAAAAAGTTGTCCAACATATGAAACCATACCACGTCCACATTTCTAAAATAAATATACACCAGTGTGTTTTTAAACCGGGTTAAAGAAATTGGGTAGTGATTGTAAAGAAAGAGTGTAACTAGATGAAAGGCTGAGCCTACAGCCTACTAAACCATATAGGACGTGCTTGTATCCCAACATCGTGACTTTGCGAAGAATATATATCTACGTGCTTGCTGAATTCACTCTTAAAAACCACCAGCGTTTTAAAACAACGAGTAAAAACCCAACCACACTGCACAGAACGACAGGCACCTAGCTAAAGCTGTCACAGTTCAGCTCCACAGCAATGGCCGACAAAGTTGAGGCTCAACGCTACACTGCCACACCAACCCACTCACAGCCAAGCCAGCCTCTGCTAGCCTCAAAATGGCTTTTAACGCCAAGTAGGAGCAAGGGCCCGTATCTATTTATCACTAACAGCAAACTATTCATTGAACCCGTTGTTTTCACTTATTACCCCATGAGAGAAAGGCCCACATAAGGTGATGCAACACATGAAAGGGTTTTTTTTTTTAGAGGGGGGGAGGGGTGATACAAGGGCTGCATGTGTACCTTTGCTTCTTGGGGACGGAGTGCTCGACCTCAATACGTTTCCCATGAAGTTCCACTTTACCTGAAAAAAAGGAAAACGGAGTTCAGAACATAGTGTGGCTAAATGCTAACTGTGTACCAGCCGTGCAGGCCTATGAAGGGAATCTACTGTGTTAAGGGAACACAGCTAAAGTGGGGGTCGCCTTTGCAGTTCACTTATTTTCTTTTAAAGCTGCTGACTATTTAAGCACTCCTGAAAAGTACTAAGAGGCGGGTATGTTGAAAGTGACCAAAACAAGTCATGGAGCAAGTGAATAGTGTACGTCACGTCACTTTTCGTCTCATAATGGACTACTTGAATCCCTCAGAGGTACCAAGCGATAACCATGCTGTTATTAGTTTAACTCTGTGAGAGGCAGCTCACATATTGTATAAAAGGGTTGTTTGGAGAGTTTGGTGAGGGTTCAGGAAGAAGGAGCAGAGGGAGCTGACTGGCATGGCGACCTTGCCTCCTCACGTTGCATGTGTAGGAAATCATGACAAATGGGCCACATAGATCTGTCGCCACGCAGGAGAGCGAGCTTTACCATACCGGGGCTACTCAGTATAAATTCTGAATTGGTGTGAGGCCTGGTTTGGTAAGTACAAAGGGTAATTTATTTTTTCTGCCTTTGTCATAGTGGACTGCCGGCTCAAAGGGGGAGGGGAAGTAGCAAGGCTCCATCCTATATCACAGGAGAGTAGGCTGCTCAATTCAGTGCTAGGGATGCAAGACATCAAAACGCCTCTCAGAAGCACATATTAGCTTGAAATTCACGCGCCATAATTAGCACGTTATTGTTAGAATCTCCTTTGTTAAATTACAACAGTATCAAGTAGAGCTTCGCCACCGGCTCTGTTTTACAGTATAGCTTTACACTACGTGCGTCCCTCCCCCTGCAAAAGTTGAATGGCTCCCCTGGGTGTGTAGCTTTCCACATAGCTTAAGGAATCATTGTAGCCTAACACCAATAAAATAATTTCAGGAATTTTTTTTTATTATTATTATTATTATCTCGCACGTTCGCGTGGAGCCTCGGGAGGCGGACGGACAGTCAGACTGGGATACACCGCTGAAGGTGAGCATGCAGCCGGGCTGCCGGCGCCTACCGTTTCCCTATATAGAATGAATGAAACTAAAGGTGGAATGAAGAGAGGGGTCTTCGCCGGCTTGAAGTCCACCTTAACTCACCAGAAAATGTTTCGATAGCCTTCATCGCCCAGTGGTCGTCCGGACAATCCACAAACGCGTAGCCGGTTTTCATTAGAAACTGTCCGGTGTATGGGATCTTGTGTTCGTCAAAGGTTTTTCCTAAGTCCTCGGCAGTCACGTTTTCGCCTAGATTCCCAATGTATAGCTTGTGCATGGTGGAAATTGTTTCCCCGAGCCCAAAAAAAGGAAAACAAAAACAAAAGCCCAAAATAACTGAAATTGGAGCCAGCAAAAAGTTTCTCTGCTGAATGTGCTAATAGCGCAACAAGATATTGCCACACTTGCCACTCAAAATGAAAGTGGAAATCACGCTAGAGGGCAAAAGTATGAAACAAATTTAAATTCACGGTAGCAAATTAAAATAAAATAAAAATGCAAAAAGTAGAACCAGCTGGTAGCGTTGAATATTGCTGTAAATCCAACTGAATAAGTGGAGCAGGAGAAGAAATGAAATCCCCTGACTTGCAGCCGGCCCCAGCAGACGTATAAAGCAGCAGCCTATAGCCTCTCTATCGCGCTGTGGAGGAGGTGGGTTGGACTGGGTGGATTTTGATGATGGGTCTATGGTGGAAGAGTGGGAAAAACTATGGCGGGATCAGATCGGGAGAAATGTTTTCCTCTCTCCGCCTCTCTCTCTAGTTTTCTACCCTTCCCTCTTTCAGCGATCCGCCTGCTGCCGGCAGAAGGGTGACGCCGCCCCTCCGTCGACTCCAATTCACGTTTTTTTCCTTTTTTCCTTTTTTTTTTTTTTTTTTTTTTTTTTTTTTTTTTTTTTGTTTTGGTTTTTGTTTTTTTTTTTTTTCAAAAAAAATATGGTTAATTACAGGTAATTAATGATTTAACGGGCAATTACTTTT
>VUQI01018434.1:5317-26004 GCA_015106735.1 Paratilapia polleni | reverse complement strand
AATACAAGATCAAAGTTCTTATCCAGAAACTGAATTTCTGGGAGGCAGAGTTTAAGTCAAATATCAGAGATGAGCGAGTGAGGCCAGACAGACAAAAGCTTTTCTGAAATGGACTCTGGGTTAGCGACTTTAATTGGAATGAATTGGAATGAATGGGCCCCTTTGTGGCGTTGGATATTGAGTTCTTGTGATTCATGACTGCATTCAGGGCAGGACAGAAAAACAGGACAGCTGCTTGGAGTTCATGCATTATTCACTGTTACCTCTGTGTTTGCACTGTTTAAACAGCCCAGATCAGCTCCATTCATTGTGTTACTGATTTGTAGCAGTTTGTCTACAAGTGCAGCAAAACATAAACAAACTTATGGCTGCTTATAAATCGACTGGATTAGTGTTGATATTGGATTTCATTCAGTGTTGGAGCCTTTTTAACACATTCACTGACAGCTCTCAGTCTAAATGTTATGGTGTGAAGCAGAATCACTCTGAGCCTTTGGACTTCAACACAAAGTGTCAATAACTCACTGAAATGTATAGGCCTGATTTACATTTTAATTCACAACTACAGGTGAAAATGACCAAAGGAAACAGCAAAATAAAGGAGCAGATCAACAACAGCACGTGAAGCTCCGTGATTGGCTGTTCCTCAGTGAAATACACTTTGTAGTTGTTAACTTTTTATTATTATAGCTCCAGTTTTGGTGAGTGAAATTCCTGAACTTTAGTTGGATGTTACTGAGCACTAATTAGCAGGTATCAGTTCACTGCTCTGTACTACAGTACCCATGAGCCTCAGCAGCGGTTGCTATGGAGACGGCACCATCCAGAGTCCTGAAATCTGAGTCTCTGTTCGTCTGAGGGTGAAACAGCGAGCATTGTGTGATCAGCTGATTTCTTGATCAAAGCATCCTCGGTCGGATTAGTGACTGAGACGAAGAGTGACTCATCGTCATTATCACCTGCTGTATAAATAACACAATGCTCTATGAAGATGTGAAAAACTCTGATGTCACTTTCTGACAGTTTTTTCTTCCTGCAGAAGTAACAGAAACCAGAGAGGGTGATCCATCTGTCCATTTATCTGTCTGTCCATCTCTGCATTTTCCTCCTGAGCTGTCTGCTTGCTGCTTAACTGCAATAAAAACGCAGCACTAGTATCTAAAGCCTTAAAGATGGGAAATATAAAGTTTACTAACATCACAAAATGAGAGAACCTCGGGTCTGATTCAGGGAATATTTCAAATATAATTCAGTTTAGGAAGGTGACAGTGCAGCATGTGCTCAAAGTTTGACGTTGTTCTGTTTGTTTCTTTGTAAAAAGAACTTCTTTGGGTTTAAAGAAGTTACCTCCCCAAACAAGAGACACAAACACAGCCTGAAATCAGTCAGATTTACACTCTGACTCTCACATCAGCAACCAGGATTAAAAGTAGAAAAGCTGAGAACAATAATACTTAATAAAGCCTGTGAGCTTCACTGTGTTATAATCCAGTAAATGCCTGATTTTTGTGTTTCCCTAAGACATTTCCAGCATAGATTAATGCAGAAAAGGCACAAAATTGTGCATAAAAGTTCACCAGAATGCAGAAAGTAAAGTGTCTGACACTCATAGGGGATTTATACATCTGTGTTAAATCCACGCTGTAGGTACATCGTGACCGCAGTCCCTTCTGAAACCCTACGCTGTAACCTACGCCATAACCTGACATGCAACTCCCTAGAAATGTCACTACACATCGCCGTCAATGCAGCCTGCACAAGCAACTTGAGGCAACTGTTGATGTGAATTAGCACTATATAAATGAAATTTAAGTGAACTGAATTGCCTTCTGGCAACAGCGTCTGCCACTTCAGCAGGCTACGTCAGAGACTCTACATAGATTCACCACAGAAGTATAAATTAAGCGTCTGGGACAACCCACGAACTCCTGTCCGGCTGCCACAAATACTCCCTGAGAACATGGATTAATCCCCTGCTGCAAATAGTCCCCAACACATTTCCCCAAAACCTTCACTGACCGGCTGTTTTTGGACAAATGCTGACACTTTTACAAAGTTTCCACATTTTCAATTTTTTTCTCTGACACAGCAGAAAGGTGATGACTCTACTTTGACTTTATTATTGATGTTGCAATCAGGGGTACTGTAGTTCACCTTAGTTCATGGGTGTCAAATGCCTTTTAAGATCAGGCAAATCAGTCGTTTAACTTATGAACAAGTCACCCTTTTAACACTTCATTTTTGCAACTGAATGACAAACTGATCCACTCCGGTCCAGCAGGTGGCAGTAATGCAGCAGACTTCACAATAATTATGCCACATAATGTAAGAGACACTGCAACAACAGTAAGCAGAGGAGGAGGTCAAGTTGACCATTTAATGCTTTGCTAACAGGATCATTGACTGTGCATCGTAAAATGAGACGGTACATAGGCCGTTAAAAAAAAAAGCCAAACTTAGAATAAACAAACAGCTTTTTCCACCCCAAAATTCCCTAAACATCTCCATCCAAAATGTAGATATTTAGAATATTTTCAAAGATAATGGGACTGGAGACAAAAACCTGATCAAATATTAATCATGATAGGAATATCTGAGGAGTTTAGGAGACTGCAGGCAGCCTTACAACATCTCTTATCTTATGGACTTCTCACTTCTAAGAAGCTTATTCTTTTATTTTGGAAGAAGAAAGAGGTGTCTGCTGTTAAACTCTCACAGTAGCTTTGAACTTAAAGCAAAGCAGATTTCGTCTTAAAGAAACACTTTGGGAAAAAAACATCTGGAACTCTTCAATCTTCCATTTCAAATCCTGTAACTTATATTTCAGATGTTTATTTAGGAGCACTTGTGGGGAGGGGATGAGGGTGGGTGCGTCTTGTCTTGTCTTACATCAGTTAAGAGTAGCCCAGGTTATAGATTGTTCCACATTTACTGACACTGCCCCCTGGTGACAGCATGCAGGCACAACATGTAGACGACGGTCTGCAAAGCTCTGCTGCACCTATAGACTACCAGCACACATGCATGGACTTTAAAGTGCTCATTTGTGTAAATTCTACCTTCACGAAGTTAATAATTTGTGACATTATTTGCTTTTGCCCTTTGTCACTGATTCTGTTCACAATATGGGCAGAATTTCTCGGCACACTGTACACTTCGGTCCTCTCAGGATCTCCTCTCTGCTTTTTGTGGATGATGTGGTTCTGTTGGCTTCATCAAACGACGACCTCCATCTCCCAACGGGTCGGTTTGAAGCCGAGTGTGAAGTGGCTGGGATGAGAATTAGCACCTCCAAGTCTGACGCCATGGGGTGAAAGGGTGGGGTGCTGCCCCAAATGGAGGAATTTAAGTATCTTGGGGTCTTGTTCTCGAGTGAGGGGATAGTGGAACAGGAGACTGACAGATGGCTTGGTGTAACATCTGCAGTGATGTGGACGCTGTACCAGTCTGTTGCGGTGAAGAGAGAGCTGAGTGCGAAAGTGAAGCTGTCAATTTATACCAGTCGAACTGTATTCCTAACCTCACCGAGCTCGAAGGGAGCCAGTTGAAGTCATTCAGCGTCTGACGAGGGCGCCTCCTAGGTGAGGTGATTTTGGCATATCCTACTGGGAGCAGATCCCAGAGCAGACCCAGGATATGCTGGGGATTATATCTCTCACCTGGCTTGGGGACGCCTCAGTGTCCCCCTGGAAGAGCTGGAGGAGATGGCCGGTGAGAGGGAGGCCTGGGTATCTCTGATCAGACTGCTGCCCCCACAACCCAGACCCACGTACAAGGTAGAAAATGGATGGCTAGATTTTTTTTTCTTTAATAAAAATTTGTAGAAATTTGAGGTCAAACTGGGGAAAAAAAAACACTTGCAGTCACCTGCAAAAACTGACCCAAAAAGGTGCAAAATCACAAACTGCCTAACCGTCTGAGATTTTTAGAGTCAAATAGTTCTGATGTTGCGTTTATGCTTTCTCACATATTGGCAGCAGAATACTGTCAAATCAAATCAGTTTGAGGATTACCAGGAAGCTGAGTGCTTAACTGAATGAAATGCATGGCAGTTTGCATTCCAACATACTGTCAGAGTAAAACATCAGTTTCAAAGCTTCTCCAGCCTACAAGCAGTCAACCTAAAACACAGTTTAAAAAATTGCAATAAGATCATAAAAAAATACGTTTGTAACTTTGAATTTAACTTTTCTAACTCTGAAAAAATAACAAAATAAATCCTGAGGATGTAAGCTCAGTTGAAACTACAGCCCCGAGGCTCTGTAAGGTGTTCAAAGGCACTGGAACGAGATATTTTTAGCTGAATTTAATGTCCGATTATGCAGCTACAGCACAGGTTTATCTGCTCATGTTTCACAGGTTTTTATCTCACCTACACCTTCTACATCTCCTCCCTGAGCTTTTTATCACTGCTCTTCATCTCATCACCCCACTGTTCCACATCTGCAAATCAGCTCAACCTCAAAGAAAATGTTAAAACGTTTCTCAACCTTTGGCTCACGTGCTGCATGGAAGTCTCTAAATGCAAAGGAGGTCCTCATCGTCCACTAACAGACTGTAAATTATATACATGAAAGCACAGAAATAAAGGTCATTATTGCAGCTGGGGATACCTTTGCCTTAACCCCAATGAACCCATCAGACAACCAGGTAGGTTGCCTGAGGTTGTAAGTAATAATTTTTATTCTGCTTCTTTTCTATATGAGTTGCAACATACCGATGTTACAAAAAGTTGCAAAATGGCCAAAAAGGGTGAACATGGGCACAAAAAGATGCAAAATGGGAACAAAACCAAACTAACTGTCTATAAAAAGATGACAATTGGCCCAAAATAGGTGCAAAATGCTCACAAAAAGAAAGAAACAAACTAAATCATCACAAGAACATGCAAAATGAACACACCAAAAAACAAAATGGCTACAAAAAATAGTAACATAATGGTTAGAGAAAGATGCAGAAAGGCCAAAAAACTTGCAACATGGTCACAAAGGGATGCACTAACAGGAAGAAAACCAAACTAGCTGTCTGTAAAAAAAATGTGAATTGGCCCAAAAACAATTCAAAAAACCCCTCCCCAACTAACCAACCAAAGGCAGATGCAAAATGGTCACAACAAAGTGGTCACAGAGGGATGCAAAATGGGCTAAAATGTGTGCAAAATGGTCACAAAAAAGATGCAAAATGGCCCCAAAAAAGATAAACAGTGACCCAGGAAAGATGCCAAAAAAAGGACCAAAAAGCTTAACTAACAATAAGGTGCAAAATAGTCACAGAAAAGAAAAAAATGGTGATTAAAAAATTCAAAATGACCCCCAAAAAGACAAAAACTGACTCCAGAAAGAAGCAAAATGAGAAAAACTAACAACAAAATGCAAAATGACCAATAAAGATGCAACATGTTCAAAAAAAGGAAAAAAAAACAAAAACATAAAATCATCACACAAACAAAATGATCAGAAAAAGAAACAAAGTGATGACGAAAAAGACAAAAACTGACCCAGAAAGATGTGAATGGCCCCCAAGAGATTAAAAACGGTCAACAAACATGAAAAATGAAGAATAAAATGGCCACAAACTATCACAAAGATGCAGAAAAGCAAAAATCTGACCACAAAATGACAGAACAACTGCATGTGCACATGAGGACACTGTGACATCAGTGCGGGAGGAGAGAGACTAAAACAGGGAGGTCAACAAAAACCGAATATTCAGCTGACTGATTAAAGATGCTGTGTAACCTGCTCCACTCACAGCCTGTGAGAGGAATCAGCACTGACTAAAAACCTGCTGTACATACAAGTCTGTAAATCATCTGATTGAAACCCACTCAGAAAACACCAGTACTCTGATCAATAAACTGCAAGAAGCATAAAATCTATTCAAGTACAAATATCTAATGAGGCACTTACTTCATCAGTGAGAATAAATCATAACTAATGGTTTATTGATCGCTTAGAAGCGAGAAATTCTTTCCTACTTCCTGTGTCTGCAGGTATGAATGTTAATAACTCATCGCTCTGGTTATGTGATTCATTTTTAAATAATAATTATATATATATATATATATATATATATATATATAATTATTATATATATATATATATATATAATTATTGATTACAGAGCCAAACACAAAACAAGTGAGGACAAACACCACACACAGGTTTTCTTCAGTCAAAGCTTCACTGTGCTGTGATGAAACCTTTAGTCAGAGCTAATAAACCTTTTTACAAAGGGCTGTTTTCATGATTCAAATATTAGTAAAAAAGTCCACAGAGAGTCACAGAGCTCCCTGAGGGATCATTAAACCACTGCATGTGATGTTTCCTCAGCCTGAGCGGACTTTAATCAAACCAGAACATCTCAAACATCCTCCAAAAATAAAGAAAACCCGTGAAATCGTTTTCAAAATAAAAGCCCACTCCTTCCATGTCCACAATACTCAGCAAATGGTCCCATTCTGGCTCATTTTCCAGATATTTGAAACACATTCAGCCAATAGGAACACTCCAAAATTTACACTGGTCATTCGATGCAAAACTGACTCTTTAAACTGAGCACAAAGCAGCAGAAAATAAGACTCCATCCATCCCTCATCAGTGAAAATACAGACAGGATAAGAAGAAAATGAAAGTGAATAATTTTACTCTGGGATCCTCAGAGTCACAGCAGTGCGAGCTTTGGTTTAATCATCTCTCAGACTTCATTAAGATTAAAGAATCAGATCAGGCAGGAAGTCAGTGTGAAAACACGATTAAAAAATAAAAGAGAAATATGAAGAAATTCTCAGAAAGATGAAGCTCGCTGAGTTTCTCTGTTTCTTTACCTGTTCAGATGTTCATGAAGAAGAAGAAGAAGCTCCAGAGCGAGAAAAGCATCCGAAAGTTTCCGCTCTCAGCTCAGACGGACTGAACTGAGATCAACTGCGCGCGCACGGACACACGGCTTCATCCTCCTCCTCCTCCTCCTCTTGTGGCTGCAGGAGAGCCTTTCCAGCTTCCAGCCACCTCTCCCAGCTTTATAGCGGGGAAAGCCTCACACACACCGGCGGAGAGGGAGAGGAGGACGGCGGAAAGGGGAGCGGGCTGCAGCGACCCCTGCAGGCCCAGGACCGGCATCACAGGCCGGGGAGCAGAGCCGGAGGACTGTCTCTGACCAAACTCTGTCTATTACATGAGTTTTAATCCATTTTAACCACAGAAATGTCCAGCGAGACCCATTATGACTCATTATGATTAGGGACACTGCCAGTAAAAAATAAATCAATCAATCAATAAATATATATATATATAGTATATATATAGTATATATAAGTCAAATAAGGGCTTGGGTTAAATTTTAGCATTTTTTTTTCCAGCTTCCAGGTTTTTTCTTGTAAATTTGCATATTTTTCACCTGCTTTGGGTGGTATTTTTTCATGAGAATTTGACAGCTCATTTTTCATACATTTTCCTTTTTTTTCCTATTACTAGCTTTTGATTTGTAAATTTTACTTGTTTTTTCCTCATACATTTTTCATTTTTTCTCATAAGTTTCCAAGTTTTTTTTTAATTAGCTTGTTTTTTCTTGTAAACTTTTCATTAGTTTGCCATCTTTTTTCTTGTAAATTAGCTAGCTTTATTTTTCTAGTAAATTTTTCATTTTGTCTTTTTTTCTCATAAATTTGCTAGCTTTTTTTTAGTAAATTTACTAGTTTTTTTGTACACTTTTCTTTTTTCTTGCACATGTGCTTGTTTTTTCTCATACATTTTCCATTTTTTCTCATATGTTTGCCAGCTCTTTTCTTGTAAATGTCCTTGGTTTTTTCTTTTTTTCATTTTCCAGTTTTTCACATAAATTTGGCATTTTAAATTTTAAGTTTAATTCCGAGTTTTTTCTGTCCCTTTCTTTTCTTTTCTTTTGTGCCTCATTTATTCGCATTTATTAATTTCAACTTTCCGTGGAAATTCCACACTGTTTATTTTAAAGCTTCAGTTACTTCATATTTTTCATATTGTAAAATATAATTCTTACAGGATCTTATATTATTAGAGATAAAGCTGGGGGGTTTTTTCGGTATAATTTAGTAGCCATGCAAAATTTTACCTTCACGAGTATTTTCAGGCCACATGAAATTCTCTTGGTTGAAAACACATTAAGTCTCTGTTGGCTGTAACAGAAAATGAGTCTTGAAGGTTTGTGAACCAGCAGATGTCAGTGTGATGCTGAGTTTGAAAGCTGCAGCTTCCTGAGGCTTCCTCCTCCCATCAGACAAAGATTTAAACATTTTTTGTTTGTTTATTAATCATGTTATTATTTGTGATCCGCTTTTGGTCACTTTGAGTATTATTTTGGTCCAATTTGTCTTATTTTGTCCACTTTGCGTTTTATTTTGATAAGCTTTTGTCTTGTTTTGGTCAGTTTTGTCTTAATTTATCCACTTTCTTTCTTATTGACACTTTTTGTCTTATTTTAGTCTTTTTGTTCACCTTTTCTTATTTTTGCCTTTTTCTGTCTTAATTTTGTCCTGTCATTTTCACTTTACATCTTATTTTGCTGACTTTCTTTCCTCTTTTTGTCACTTTCTTTCTTTTTTGCGACTTTGTTGTCAAATTTTTTGTCTAATTTTGCTCACTTTCTTTCTTTTCTTGGTCATTTTGTGTATTATTTTAGTCACTTTCGTCTGATTTTGGTTCACTTTCTTCCCTAGTTTGGTCATTATATGTCTTATTTTGGCCTTCATTTCATTTTGGTCACTTTTTCTCATTTTTGTCAATTGTCGCCACTTTTTGTCTTATTACGATCATTTTAAACGCTTTCCCAGCAAAGAGCACTTTTAGTTTGAAAGTTCCAACCGGAAGTCTGGTTTGTTTGTTTGCTGTCTCTTGACGCTGATAAAAAAAACTGAATGCGGAAGTTTGACTACAAAAGAGAGATAGAAAGCTTGGAGTCAAGGCTAACTTCACAGCTGGAAACTTTATTTTCCTGCGACACGACAGAAAACTGAACGGTGAGTTTATTTCTCAAACATTCGCGTGTTTTGTTAACTTCTAACTTTAAGTTAACTTCCTGTTTGGGTGGTTAAGTTGAGCAGATTTTAGGCCACTATCAAAAGTCGATGCCAAGCCTCCAGCCCGTCCGTCTGTCTCACATGCGAGGAAACGCGACGCACGCCAGGCTTCATTCAAAATTCGATCAATTTTATATTCCAGAGACTTTTGTAGAAAAGCGGTAGGTTAAAATCAGGACAAATTATCCTTTGATATTTAGTGAAATAGCCGCTCTTCACTTCGGCTTCAGTCCCATTTCTTCTGTATTATTAATTGACTACAGCCCGTCTAATTTGCCTGCCATTACCCTTTGAATTTTTCCACAGATATACACAGCTGTGGAGGGCGGAAACCGATGTGTGAGGCTTGAAAAGTTGACAGAACACTAAATAATCAGCAGCTTTGGTGCATGAAGCGTGTGCCGAATTTACTGGAACACACCTTGGGTTATGGCTAATATTTAACCAGGCGTCTGAACTGTATCTGTGGCCATCTATAAACAAAAAAAACGACTAAATATCAACATTGCTGAATGAAGTTTGGTGTTATAGCAAAAATATTACGGTAAGATGGCCGGCTGGCTAACAGTTTAATAAGAGCATAAACGGCTCTTATCAGTGTTTGCTGTGCACACCTGCCTGAGTTGGTTTCGTTTTCACTGCTTTGGAAAATGAGGGTGTGTCCACACATTTCGGTGCAGCTCTGCAGAAAAGCTCCACATGTGTTAAATCTGCAGATAAAAATGTTATTCAGAGTCGGTCTTTATGAATAAATGAATTCAGTGACTTTTAATTGTCATCTAACTTTTGCTGTGCATCATTTGTGCTGCATGAAGCCGTTTTTATTTCATTTTAATTCTCTTTCTTAAGCCAACTTGCTATAGAGCCACTTTAGATCCATGCTGCCATTCATCCATTCACTTTAATGTGTTGTATTTAGATTTGTTTTTTTACTGAGCTCTTCTCTCGAGTAATTTTTACCTGGTCTTGTTTTATTCTGTTTTATTAAGCTATTCTACTTTATTCTACTTTTTTTGGGGGGGGGGGTTGTTTTTTTTTTTTTTTTTTTTTTTTTTTTTTTTAAGTTGTCTTTAATGTTTTGGCTGGCTCTAATGCAGGAAATTCCCACTTTTGAGGATAAATACAGGAAATCTTATCTTAAATACCAAACACATGCATCATTTTTCATACATCTGTCTGACCTCATTGGTCCTTTGAAATGTTCAGATCCACTTTATCTCTTTGTTAATTTAGAAAAATGCATTTTCAAAATATTTGTTCTCTTGTAAAGCTGCAACAATTAGTCCTGTTATTTGGGTGAAGGGCTGCAGTTTAGGATTACTGTCAACAATCTTTGCTCCACAGTATGATTAAAAAGTCTTTCTCCTCTTCTTTTGTTCAACACTCAACATGTTTCATTTACAGTCATACAAAATGTAGAAATACATGTACAAATGCAGATGTTGGTGTGATTTTAATGTGGTAAACACCGGTGCTGCTTCCCATGTGATCGGTCACATGGTTCACTGTGGAAGTGGATGGTTCCTGGAGTTCACTGTGGGGGATTTTTAAGGATTTGAGGAATTGGGGTTATTAGAGGATGACTTCCTCTCCCACTCTTTATTATTATTGTTGTTGTTGTTATTATTATTATTATTATTATTATTATTATTATTATTATTATTATTATTATTATTTGCTAGAAACATCGTGAAGTGGATTTACAGATGTCCAGAGAAGCTGTGAATGTGATTTAAAACAGGATACAATGATGTGCAAGTTATTTAATATTTAATTGAAAACTTTAAAACCCACCTGTATAGACTGACTTTTGTAAAATGTCTTCTTAATGCTTTACTTTGCCCTGTTTTCATTTCTTTTTCTCTCATTTTATGTATTTCGAAACGTTAATGCTGCTGTTCTTTGTGAATTCTGTGAAGCTCGGTGTGAGTCTGGATTTAAAGTTTATATACTGTTACTCTAAAGGTGGGGCGGGAGCTTTAACAGCGCTCTGCTGTGGTTTTAAAGCCAGCTGTTTCTTTCAGCTGGTTTCATGAAGTTCCAAATATTCTCAGTGGGGTGTGAATACGAACCAAGATTAATGTTGAACTTAAAGTCTGAGTTTTCAGTGTCACAAAGGTGGCTTTCTTTTTACCTGGCTATGTCACCATGGTAACTGATTCTGAGCGCATCCACTGGTTTGGATGCACCATTTTCCAGAGATCTGATTGGTCAGTAGGTGGTGATTTTGTTGAACATGACCTGCTCTGGAGCAGGTTATGTCTTCAGCATAAATTGCCACGGCGATATACCCCTGTAGTTGACCTCCTTCGTAACCCTGAAAATCCAGGGTTAAACCTGAAGTTAGCCCTCTGATCCTGCTTCGTGGTTCAGACCTCTGGTGTGAGACTCAGGTGAACTCTGTGGCTTTGTAAAATTAGACTGAGTGGTGATCATGATGGTTTTTGTCCCTTTTAAAGCAGAAACCATGGGTCTGTGTCCTGTTTGTGACACTGTGATTCGGTCATGTTGATCTGACGTTTTTCTGTTCTGTCTCTCAGCTCCATCATGACCGACACAGTTTACTCTCCCACGACGGCTCCCAACCCCAGATCCTCCTTCTGCCTGGTTCCCTCAGAGCACCTGGACAAAACCCGTTTTGTCCTAAAAATTGGTGAAGTGGTGAGTTTAGAAATCCTCAGACTTCAAACTTGTGAACACACCATCACTGCAGATCATGTGATTCTGTATTAGCCAATCATATGTCTTCTTTCAGTCCATTACTGCTTACACAGGAGTACCGGGAACATGAATATAGACCTGCAAACACAAAACTGTGTGAACCCTTCAAAAATTCAACCTAAAACATCATCAGATTTTCACACGAGTCCTAAGAGACAAAGACAAAGTGGACCCAGTTAAAGAAATTAAATCACAATATTAGTCTTAGTCATTTTATTGTTTTATTATCCAGTATTGTGTGCATGACGGGCAAAAGTATGCTGCAAGCACAAAAATAAAACTCAATCCAAGATGAAAAAAGCAAAGTTTCAAAAATCAGCAGTTTAAAACCAACAATAAGACACAGAAACTCATCTGGTGCCTAAATCTACCAGAATATCAGGTGGACTTAATCTGAGATTAATAAATAATGATTTTAAAAATTGAGAGTTTACATTTTGAAAAGTGGAGCTTGTGAGTTCAGGTTTTTGGTTTCCTGAATTAGCCAGAATGAGGAAAACTTTGGATAATCCTACAGGGAAATTGTTTTGAAACACATTTCAAAAATTAAAAATTAAATTTAAAAAACTCTACAATGGAAAAAATCAAATTAATAAATCCTCAAATTAAAATAAATTTTTTTATTAAAAACATGTAAATTCAAATATCAAAAGATTAAAATATAAAAATTTAAAATAAAATAAAAGCCTCCTCAAATAAAAAAAAATGTAAAACATTAAAGTAAAACTTAAAAATGAAAAATTTCCATAAAAAAATCTGTTTAAAAAATTAATAATTTCTTTAAATTTAAAGTGAAAAAAATAAAAATAATTAAAACATTAAAATGAAATTCCTAAAATAAAAAAGTTCCTCAAATTTAAAATGAAAGAATTCCTTGAATTTAAAATAAAATAAAAGCAAATTATCTGTATTTAGAAGAAACAGGAATTGTGTGGATGGACTTCATGTGGAACTTGTGGTCGTTTAGACTTAAACATTTGGAAATGTCCGTAATGAAGAAGAGTTTTGATTAAAATCCTCCTTCTGAATAAGAAGGACGCTGGCTCTCAGGCTTTGTCCTGACCTCACACACTCATTAAACATCCTCAGCGTGGTGCCTCATATATTCGAGCACTGGCGCCTCTGCAGGAACACGAGCCCTTCCTGTGGAGAGCTACGCGGTTTCCTGTCCAACATTGTGTTTGTGCCTCACCTGAATCTGAGAGCTGGAGTCCAGTGAAAGAGAAGTAGGAAAGTGCTGCAGGTTTCGGAACTACCTGCACAGGTGAGGCTTCAGCAGAGCCACGGAGAGAGAGGAGTCAGTGTTTGAGTGATGAAAATATTCATTAACAGTGTGTAATCACATCAGTGAATTTTAATTCTAAACTTGTGATTCTGTTTGGGGTGTTGCTGAAATGCTGCCTCAGATGTGTTAAAATACACTCTGAACCAACCTTTCTGAGTTCATGGAAAGCCCACAAACACAAACCAGGACCCTCACGCTCCTCGTCTCTGCTCCCTGCTCTGACTTTCCGCTGTGGCCGTCTGACTCTGATGTTTCCGTAACCGTCCGCCGTGGTTTCCGTGGCTGTCGTGCCCACATGGTGCAGGAAAACAATGCAGCGGCTGCTTTTACTGCTCTCTGACTTCCATGAATTATGCACATGTGCAGTGATCCTCAGTCAGAGTCAAACAGTCTTTGTTTCACCAACACAGAGCTGCAGGAGAACCAGTTTTTTACACTTCTACTTCATCCTTTGTGCTGTTAATTCTCAAAGGTTCTGTTCGAGGTTTGTGTGCCACAATTATGTGAAATCCTGAGTTCAGCTGTTTAAATGTCCAGTACATTATTTTTGGGAGCTAAAGAACAAAGTACCAGCGAGGAAAAGCTGGCAGTGCCCCACTTGCAAAAGGGACAGCGCACACAGTCCAAGGCGGGGGCCAGCCGTGCCACAGCTCAGATACATCCTTTAGTCTGCTGACATGTTCTGCAGGGTCCGGCAACTGTCCTCCTAGACCCATCACCTGTACAGAGTAGGCCAACAATCACCCCAGCCTCAGCAAGCCAACTCTGGCTTCAGACTGCAGCATGTAGTTGGCCCGGGCCTGCACAGAGAAACAGGAAAATGTGACCAGCAGGATCTTAACTGTAGGGCTTAGAGAAGCACAAAATGTCCACTATCTAACCTTAAGTCTGGACTGTATAACACAGCCAAAGCAGAGAGTCCAGATCTCTTGGTGGCCATGTCCATCTTTTTATATTCAGTTTATGTGGCTGACAGGACCTTGTAGCTATAAATGACTCCCTACATATGATTCAGATAAACTTATCAGCCTTCAGCCCTGCAGCAGCTGCTGGTTTCAGTTCATTTCTGGGTCAAATCATTATTGTAGAAGCCCAGATAAAACAACCTGCCGCAGAGTCGATCCTGTGCAAGTCTCTACAGGTTGACTGTCAGCAGCTGACTGACAGGAAAGATGACATGAGCATGACAAATGGGGACGGGAATCGAGAACTGGTTCCAAATGATCCAATCTGCCTGAATCACATGTCTTTTAATAAAGATGATGAAAAATTACCTTTAACTCACAGCAGCTGAGCTTTCGTTCAGCTTTCCTACTTTTTTTAAACCTGTTAAATTGGTCAGAAATCATTAAGGTAATCAACAAAGAACCAAACTCAGGCAGAAGAGATAATAGCATGGTATTGGTCTCCTTAAAGAGAGACAAATCTCAGTCGTCTGAGACCAGAACAACTCTGAGCTTTAAGTGCTTCACACAGAAAACACGGCCATCACATAAACAGTGGTGTGAAGGGTTAAACCAGGCATACTTCTGCTTTCAGTGCAGTTTCGCATGTTTGTTTATGACCAAACTGACTCATTGTCATGTAGCAAGCTCTTCACACTCTCCCCCTTCAGGCTGCTCAAAGGAAGAAACACCTCTGCTGTTTGTCGTGTATTCAGAGTCAGCAGTGAGTAGTCAGAGAGAAGCTGCTTCCCTCACATCCAAATCTCCAGCTGACAGTTTAGTACCTGGAAATGTTTTATGGAGGAGTGAACGGAGCTGATGGCTTTTAGTTTGAACTCATACAGTGCAGTCACATGTTGCCATGTCAGTTCTTCAGCTTCCCACACATGGACTTCATTTTCAGTAACTCCAAGAGAATGACAAAACCCACGATCAGCTTAGTGGAAGATCCCCTTGCTCTTATTCTGAAAGTTCAGTTGCTGCTAACTAGCAAGCTCTGGCACTTCCTGTCCCATGTTTCCCTCACTGATTTGGTTCCTGTTGTGGCGGTCTTTGATGTCATTCAGCTGCTTTGTCATGGAGTCTCTTGTCCTGCAGTTGCATGTACGTTGTTGCATCGCATGTTGCTCAGTTATTTGGCACAAAGTACTTTAGAAATAAAATACTTGCAGAGTAGAATTATGCACGTAACCCCTGCCACAGATAGTCTAAATAATAGTCTTGCCTTCTCGCAAATAAAGAGTGAAATGCACAGTAACACAGACTCATGCTGAGTTCAATAAACTCGAGAGATTCAGCTGCTAAATCCTCACTAATGTCAGCAAATGGTTCACTTTAGATCAGGGCTGAGCAACATTTTTCTCTCAGGGTCAGACTGACTTAGATAAAGTGAGTGAAAGGCAACACACTGAACAGCTGAATGGATACAGGAAGCTCATGCTTAAATTTTAAAATCTATCAATGTTGGTAGATGTGACACATTATTCTAAAATAACTCTGTCATTGTTCCACAAACAAAAAGTTTCTGTTAGAAAATGTTTTCTGTCAGTCTGCTGTGCAGGTGACTTAAATCTGGTGTCAACTTTGAGAATTTTTAAATATATTTATATGCTGAATACATGCGTGCATTAATGACTCAAGAAAACATTCATATTCACAGATACATGGTCATATTTCTGTATCTGACTTAAATCCTTTTCTCTTGTGACCCGTGTGCCTGAGTGAGACTTGTTTAATTCAGCCTTTAATACCATCACTGCTCAGAGCTGCACAGCAACTGGTTGCTAGGGAAAAAATGTGTACTGGTTGCTTTTATCCAGTCACTGGTTGCAGCAATAGAGCACAACTTACCTGTCTGCATTTCCCGGTTTGCGTCACCCTTTTCAAAATTTCACTGCCGCTCGGTGAGCAGTTGGCAAGTGTTTGCAGACGAGCCGCCATCTTCTATGCAAACTGTGGGCAACCGCAGCAATCTGCTAGCAACCAAAGCAATTGCAAGGGGGGGTTTGGTGCAGCACCCTCTTTGAGACTGACCTCCAACCTCCAACAACCAGTCGCCAACCAGCCAGCCAGGGAGTGCACATTTGCATCTGCCAGCATTGACGCCATCATCACTCATGCCCTAGTGACCGGCGGTTGCCTATCCCAGCTGCCCCTGCAACCCTGACTTGGATAAGTGGAAGAAAATGGATGGATGGTTACCAGGGGGTTGTCAGACAGTCTCTAGGCCTGTGTGACTGAAGCCTGAGTGAGTATGTGCTCCTCCTTTCGCCCCCTGCCCAAACTACAGCTTTTATTGGATTTTTGAGGAGTTGTTTAGTTCTCCTTTTAAGATGTCGTTGGCTAAATCGAGATGGTCCACAGGAAGCTGTATTTGGCACGTGTGCAGATGGATATAATAAAACAATGTCAGTCCTACCAAAATAATTATGATCAAAGATGTCTGCAGACTTCCTGGTTATCAAAAAGGTTGATGATGGCACTTTGGTGTTTTTTAATTTTAAGAGTCTGTCTGAATTGAATTCATGCAGGGAATCATTCAGTGTAAGGTGTTTCTCTTCAGTAAATCCCATGCTCAGACATCTGAGCCTCCCTCTGTGGCTCCCAGCTGCAGACTCATTGGTTTCTACCTCACAAACATCATCATCTCGTTCATAAGCAGAGGCTGCTCACTTCACTCTTTAACTAACAAACAAACAGGAGATGATGGTTCTTTTGTTGGGGACTGTTTTCAGTGGCAGATTAATGTGTATTTGCAGCAGGACAGTGATGTGTGGGATGGAGCCGTTTGCTGTGGCGTGGAGGAACGAGTTACATAGTGCCTGTGTGTGACCTCTCTGTGACGGGGTCTTCCTCATCCAGCAGTTCTTCAGGAAGCTGCAGACTGGGAAGTGAAAGTGTTGCAGAGCCGTCTGTTTGGCTGTCGTTAGCAGATCTCAGAGCTGCTGTTGCAACAGTTTGCTGAGGTGCTGGGTGGGAGGACGTGGCCTGCATCCGGCCCCCGGGAGTCTGGATCAAGCTGACACTGGTAGAGGTTGGACAGAAAGAGGATGTGCAGGGATGGAGGACGCTCTGTGGTCAGCTCCTTATGAAACCTCCCTGGAAAACAAACTCTTCTTAATAACTGGAACTTCTACATAACTGAAAGCCACAAATTAAAGAGGGACCCAGTCTGCTCTTTTCTTTTCTTTTTACTGCAGTAGCTTTGCATGACTCACTATTCAAAGTAATCCTTATTTATCTCATACTCGGCCTGTATGCAGCCCCTCAGTTCATTTGCTGGCTGAAACAAGGTACACCAGGAAGTGGCAAGACAATCAGTGTCTGTCACAAGCCTGTTAACCTGTGGCAGTGGAATTAAAACTTCTGCCATCCTCATTTGGATCCAGGTAATCCTCCAAAACAACGTATTGCACCCAAACCCAGTATCCATCAGCCCAGCTGTACATCCCCCAGGCTTCCACCACCTGTGATTCAGAACAGGAGGTAATGCTGGAGTTTCAACAAATACAAACTAAGCAAAAAAAAAAAATACATGAACAAAACTCAAACCTGTCTGTTCTCACTTTTATGTGGGAACTGTTTACTTTCTATCCACAAACCATATCCCTGGCTCCGACTACACAATAAGGATGTAAAACATTAATGACGCCCCCGTCATCAAATTTTTAAAAACTAATAAAAAAAAAATAAAAAAACTGGATGTAGATCCACACATTCAAGGGAGAAAAGACTTAAATGGAGACATTTAAAAATGTACAGCTGCTCGGTCACTTGAACGTTAAAGCACGGTGTTTCCCATGGTCACATCAGCCTTCAGGAGTTTTAACCCAGCTTCTCCTGGTGCTTTCACAATAAAAGCTTTTCACTGTCTCGGTTGTAAAATAGTTTTATTGTGACGCAGACAGGAAGTGCTGAAAGAGTTTTTTAACAGTATGTTGACTCCAAAATCATGAGGGGGATTCCCAGTGTGACTTCCTGCTGTGAGTGTGTTAAACCACAGTCTTACACTTCAGGTGAATGAAGGTGGCGCTCCTGCAGCTGCTGAGGTTTACAGATCACGCTGATTCACCTCGCGTCACTTCTGTCTGCGGCTTCGTCCACCTGTGTGTGTGTGTGTGTGTGTGTGTGTGTCAGAGCTGAACAGGATGTGCTTCGAGGGAAATTTCATGCTTTCCACACTGAGCTCTGTACATTTTAAAACATTTCTGCCCACACAAACAGAGCTTTAACCACAAAGAAACACCTGAACAGCAGGAAACAGGCATTTATTTTTAATTAGTAACTACAAAATTGCATCACAGCCAGCATAAATGGATGAAGTATGCAGGACTTGTTTGCACTTGTTTCAGAAGCATCTTTGGATTCTAACATCCAGCTGGCTGCATTTCATGAGCATATTAATATTAAGATGGTTATGTCATTAATTGTGGGAAGATGGGACACATTTTTTTGAGAAGTGCTGGAAACCTCAGTTCCTCACTATTCACATTACTGAAATGTGATCAGACTTCTGCTTTTCAAAAAAGATGAAAGGAAAAAAGTGTAGTTCCTCACGTCAGCGACCGTTATTTAACTGAAGAAACGTCACAAACAAGTTCCACAAAACACAGAGGTGGAGAAAAAGTGTAAAGGTGAAAGGTGGGTTTATTTACTGTAGCACCACTTAAATATGGAGTATTACATTAAAATAAAACCTAAAGTTCACCTTCACCTTCATTGGTTTTAATCCGGGGAGCACTGAGCAGGTCTGTCCAGGTGACAGGACGCTTCGAAACCTTCAAAACTGCTGCTGTCATGTTAAAGGACACCTGCTGAAAATAAGTTTTCTTCTTTATATTCTTTAGACAGAAAACTTCAGCTTACTGATTTTTAAAGGTGGCTGTAGGTTGATTGTTGTAACTGTCCTGTTCACACCTGGAACTAACCTACATTTCAGGTGATTAGGTCACAAGCTCTCAGTCCATGTATGAATGTATATAGATCAAACCACATTCTGACATGTTCTGAGCTGTGTGTGACTGCATTATTTTAGCAGTATGCACGTGAAGACTTAAAGGTCAGACTCATGCACCTCCCACGGTGAAAAGCAGCGTGTACCGTGCCTGGGACGTATTACAGACCCCTTCAAGATCATCTTCTCGTGCACGTCTGGCTGCTATTTCTGTTCCGTTGTGCCCACTTGCACTGTGCTCTCTGCTCTGATTTCACTACGGACCTCAAACCTGTGCAGAGAACAAACATTTCACGTTTCAAACTAAGAATTTCATGTGGAAGATTATCAGTGGGGATGAGAGTCCAGTTTCTAAACCCAAAGGCAGCGTCTCAGGTGAGGAGCACAACCAGGAGCATGCTCATAATTTTCTTTTTTTCCCTTTTATGGGTTTGTGCATCATGAGTTTGTCCTTCAGGATGAGACTGTCAGCATCCTGAGGCATCTGAAGGAGAACATTCAGAGGAACCCAGCTGAACTGGTGCTGGTTCAGAGCGTATTTCAGCCACAACAACACAGTCTTCACTCACCACCTGCCCTTTTTACCAGATTTGCCTTTGTGTCTTCGTCCACTTACTGAAAATAGAAATCACTGTTTTCACACACTGGAGGAGATCCAGCACCCATGACAGAGACCAGTACATGGAGACATAACAGGACTTCTACAGAGTGATAGCAGCTGTGCTGAAAACAGTTCAGAGGTGCACAAGAAGGTGAACTTGAAGGGGAGATGGGTCAAATTTAAATGGGATAAGGTTTTTGATTTTTAGGCTCATTTCTGGAACTTTTTGATCAGGTTTATAGCCACTCGTGGTAGGCTGTGATTTGACTTGGAGATCGTGGTTAACAGTCTGGTAGTCTACTGAACAATGTCGATGATGCAGGTTTGCATAACTCTGAAATTAGGTCTTTTATTTGCATATAGTGCAGGGAAGTGAGAGCAGATCCCCCAGAAAATGCAATTTGTTAATGACCGATGGAAACAGAGCCACAGTATTCATAGAAATCAGTCAAAAGGGGCCAGATCTTCATGCACAAACTTCCTAAAATTTTCCCACTTCTTAGATGGTTTTCAGTATTTGCAGCGTCTCCTGCCTGAATAAAGTAATACTTAAAAATTGATACTTCCCTAAAAATAGTCTTTGTGATAAATCGGTCTAAACAATCTGACAATAACAGAAAATGTAATCAGATTACTGAAGGCAAAACCAAAACCATCTTAGTGTTTAACATTTTCCTTGTAGTCAAAACATTACAAATGATTTCTAACTGAAAGGATCTTATAACAAATATCAGCTCTTGTTATACATATTGGCCCGTTTTTCCCACATTTGTTTTCTCACAGTTTTACCCATAAAAATACCCCCCTGCAGCTCATCTGTGTTTAGTAGCAGTGTTGTTTTTTTTTTTTTTTTGTTTGTTTTTGGTGAAATCCAGAGGAGACTCGCTCTCAGTCTGCTGACATCACACGGTCTGATTTTAGCTCTGTGGTTCTGGTTTTGTCTGTTTGAAGAAAAACACAAAGCCTTTTTATAACCTAACGCTCGCTATAACACAGAATATTCCTACAATTAAACCCGCTGCTGTAATGGAAACTGAGGCTGGAGTTTGGTTTAACCACGAGGATAAACTTACGACAGAGAGGGAGAGAACGGAGGGAGGAACATTTCTGTTTATCACTGTACGCATCCACAG
>VUQI01018424.1:8694-19914 GCA_015106735.1 Paratilapia polleni | reverse complement strand
AACTCCCTGCCTAGAGATGAAAACTCGCACTGTTCAAAAGTCCAGTGCCTCTGGCACCTTTCATGTTCTGGGTTTTTTCTCTTTTGTCCTTTGTTAGTTTAGGGGGACCGGACCATTCAACTAATCTTTTTTCCCTATTGTCAGCTCAGATCTAACTGTCACCTGGAATAAAGGAATCATCTAGGTAGTATAACAACTGCAATATGGTTAGAGTCCATTCCAGCACAGAATAGCAGGAGGCGAAGAGCCCATCCTAAAGGCCAGGTCATGGTCTCTCAGAGCTAGTTCTTAAAATATTCTAAGTCAAAATGATATGTGGGAATGGACAGTTAAAGGATGGCCATCAGAGGGCGGGGCAATGTTGTTTTAAAAATGTCCATCAAAGTGGTGTAAACATTTCTGAGAAGTGGTTTCTGAAAATTACAGAAGATGTTGGAAAGGTGTAACCCCTACTCGCTTTGAGTCCTGTTTAAACTGCATGACTGGGGAGCAGCCAAGTTCCAGCCAAAGAAAGGAGCTGGGAAAGTGAGAGGTAACTTACCAGGAGGAGGGGCGTCTGTCAGGTGAGCTGGAAAGAGAGCGTCTACGGTATCGCGAGGAGGAGCTGCGGGACCCAGAGTGGGAACGAGAACGAGAGCGGGACCCACTGCTCGTCCAGCAGAAATGTCTGCTGGGTGACAGGAGGAGGGAGGAAGGTGGGGAGACAGATCCTCGTGAAGGGGAGCAGCTGGATGGTGGGGAACAGGAGGGAGAGCAGGGGGCGCAGTCAAAGAGTAGATCCAGAGGGGTGCCCTCCCATGGATAGAGGATGCGACTCTCACGGCTCTCACCCAGCTCTAGTTCATCATGGAAGGGCAAAAACCCTGGGTGAAGGTAGCTGGAGGCAGGCAGCCTCTGGGGGTAGAAATGATCCTCTCCCCCCTCAAGGGACTGAGGAGCTGTAGCATTGTTCGTTTTGCTGCTTGGTTCTCTCTCATGGCTACCCTGGCTATAGAGGGCTTGCAAAGGGTAGCCAAAGTGCTTGTTGAGTTCTGCTCTGATTTCCTGGTCGCACAGGAGCTTCCGGCTGGTGGCAGAAAGATATTGTTGGTCCCTGTCAATAGTGGCCTCCTGTGAGGGGATCTGAGTGGTTTGTGTAAGGGTATGCTCCCCTAACCCCTTGACCTGGCCTGCCTCTCCGTCCACAGACACAAAATTCTGCTGTTTAGCCAAAAGACCAGGTGAAGCTGATGATGGAGGAAATGATGAAGATGATGGTGGCATGGCTGAATCCTTACATTCGACATGCCTGTTCCCCACTTTGCCTTCAGTAGGCACTGGAGCATCAGTGGCACCTGAGGTGAATGTCATTTTCACAGCTGTAGTTGTAGTAACAGTGGCTGAGCCCCCATCCTTCTTATTACCAGCTGATGCCTGGCAATAGTCATGGTCACTGTGGCCACGGGGCATTGCCCGCTTATTGTTGCCGGTGCTGCGATACTCCTCAAGGCCGCCCCCCACTGTGTGTTGAGTGACGGAGTAAGGGAGGGTAGTGGTTGCTTTGCTCAGCTGGGCATAAAGCTCAGTCTGTTCGGGACCCTTCCTGGTGGGGCCCCCGCCTGAGGCACCTGGGGCCGGGGCCAGAGCGCCGGGGCCCAACTCACTCAGCCTGGCTCTTTTGCATGTCAAGGCCGAGGAGGAACATGAAGACAACTTGGTTTTGAGAGATGCTTTGAAAGGATTCTCTTGACTGGCTTTGTGTGGGGGCGTGGTAGGTGGTGTCAGACCTGCAAGGGGAGGAAGAGACTCAGGTTGGGTGGGAACAATAAAATGGAAATAGAATCATAATGCAAACCACCCCAAGAACCCCCCCTCTCCCTTCTCCCCACACTCCTCTATAAACTCTCAGGTCAGTTTATGGACAGTGGACACAGATACATGCCTGATTAAAATATTCACTTTCCCTTGGCCTAATCCTATTTTATTGCAATCTTGACAGATTAATGTAATGCTTGGTGTAACTTGATATGGCTGCGCTGTAATACGGATGACTTGCCATTCTCTACCTCGCTGACCTTGAAAAGATCCCTTTTCGTGGAAAAAAAAACCTAACCCTGTAGAGGACAAACGTAATGCATCTGATAAGGGGAAAAAAAATGAAAGTGAATGTATCATATCTCTGCCTGCTTCATAGAAATCTGGTTTTATTCCGATAAATTGGCTGCCATCCCGTGCAAAGACCTTTTTTGTTGGTCTCTAAGAACAATTACTTATGTGACGTAGTGCATGTTTAAAGATTAGCCAGCACCACCTACATTTTTTGTGCAACAGCGTAAGAAGAAACTGGACATCACTACTTTTAATGTACATGTTAGCGTGCCTGGTGGTGTTGCTTGTCATTGAAGCACTGGAATACTGGGAATAGGTTAACATTCTTTTCAGATGGCATGTCCCTATTGCATGTGCCCCCCCTCTCTTCCCTCTCCCTCACAGATTTACAACCAGACAGATGGCAGTTATATGGGAAGTCCTGAGATGAGCCCACTTTATAGCATTGTTAATGCACTCACACAAACAGCCGACACCATTACTCTCATTCTCCCTTCCCTCCTCCTCTTTGGTCTTCCCTTTTCTTTAGTTTAGTCTGGTGTTCTACCCTTTTCTCCCTTCCCGTCTGCCACCTTCCACTAGATCAGTCTCTCTTTCTCCCTTTCTGTCTCTCTGCATCTTTTCCCATTTCTATCTTACACAGAACAAATGTGCCCACACACGCAGGCACACTCGTCACTAACAGACTCTCACTGGAGTCAAACTCAGGCACTTTGAAACACCTACGCTCTCTCCTCTTCTTTGCCATTCTTATAATGCAGATCATTCTTCCCTTGCTGGTGAATTGCACCAAATGACAGCTATTAGTATCAAATCCCGTGTTAGAATATGCACCGGAAAGACAGCTTGGCAAAGAGAGTGTGGGATCCTGATACATAAATGTGCATGTTTCTGCTGTGTTTGGAATGCCTGATCCAACAGCTTATCATCCTACTTATTATCTGGATGTGTCTATAAGTAGGACTGCAAGCGCCCACTCCCCTTCCTCTCCCTTTTCTCCCCTCTCGCTCTTCTCTTTTTCCTCAGTTGTGATAGTGAGACAGACATATATTTGCATTATGCCAATTAAATGAGCTTTGGAAATGAGAGAGGAGAGATGCAGAGAGGGAGAGTGGATGCTACACAATGCCTGAAGAACTTCTGTTTCACCAATCAAACGCCATCTGTCCAAAACAACATACGCATGGGGTCATAAACTAGGAGCCATTAGCGATAGGCTGAAATAAATCAGAATTAGATAAAAATGTGCCTCTCAGTCAAACTTGCTAGTGATGGATGATTTGCAGGTGCAAACACCAATCACGCAGACACTGGAGAGAAAGCGATGGAACAAGTGAGCAAGGCAGAATCTTTTTTTCTCGTCCAGCTGTAAATTGTGAGGGGACCTCAGAGTGAATAACAACTCCGGGCTTAAAGAGTTGATCCGGCAGTAAGCTATGCAAATAGCAACACACAGACCACCTCTGTGTCATGAGATACAGTAATTAAAGACAACACAGCAGCACAGGGTAAATCTATTAGCTTGGTAGAGATTAGGTCTGAACAGTCAGATCCCACGGGGCCTTACTGCCTTTTGTAGCCTTTACAGTACCTCTCCGAGAAGGGTCAAGAAAACATGCCCTCAAGCAGTCCAAATCTCGCTATTAATAACTACTAATCATCATTTGGGTGGGTACAAGATGTACAAGTCCTGACAATTAAATTTATCTTTCTTTAAATGACTGGCCACTACTACTACAACTCATCATAAAGGCATAACGTAATATACTACTGGAATCAAGTCAAGGAAAATTCCATCAGTGCATGGTCAACCTGCCTTGAAGGTAGAAGGTAGAACCGCCCACCTGGCAAACGTCCATTTGATTATCAGTAACACCACCTTTGTCTCTATTGTAGTGGAATGATTCTCTAAATCTGCGAAGGACGTGCAAGTCCAAACCTAAAAGCTTACATCTCTGCTTACTGGGATCTATATCCATCTGGCTCATACAGCACTGAGACTCAAAAGCTTATCTCTAAGTAAGAAAGGGGCTCAGCAACCCAGTGGTTTGTGGACTAATGACTTTCCTGTTAATATTCAATCCTACATTTGCGCAGGACGGTGAAGTCAGGTGAAAGGCTTTATTTGACCGTGCCTATAAAATGGATGTGTTGGAACAGAACGGACACCCAGATTTGGCCACAGGTCAACAGACTCGCCCACGTGCAGTAAAACCGGAAGAAATATTAACTGTGCTTGATTGCCTCAGAGATTAAGGGGCATTGCTCTTTCCCTTCTTTAGGTCTCAAAAGACATCCCCTTTGACCCTGAAAGCTTATCTACATAAAAGGGTTAAACAGCACTTCAACCAAAGTCAGAAGGACAGGGGGATTTGGTTTTCCACCCCCACAAGAGTTAAATAGAAGGTACAGGGGTATTATAGGGACCATTTCCCTTGCTAGTAAATAAATACACAAAAGGGCCAGTGCAACGCCACACAGCGTGAGGGCTGCTATTTTATTTTATTGACCATAGATGATTAATCCTAAGTAAATGTGGGGTAATTACTAACATCATTCACATAAAAAGTGAAAGAAACAGATGAATATCGCAGCTTTTGTCCACATTCTCTTCTCTTTTGTCTTGTAAATACCATTTACATATAGTTTTTTTCTAATTTAGCTAATCGTAACTCAATAATACAAAAGGATGAAGTCACTGATAATGAAGATATATCCCCAGACTGGCAACATTTATACAACTGCCTGTATGCACAGGGAATTTGAGTAAGGAAGGCACTGATGATACAGGCAAAACTCAATTACACAGCAAAACCAATTAAAACAATAGCAAGCCTTTTGAATTGTCCTGCCATGTGTAGGCTAAAGCCCCTTTTAGTCACGCACTCCCTTCCTGTTAATTTGACTTTTGAACATGTTGGCATCACATATGAATGAGCTTCCTGGTCCCATTTCTGCTATGGCAATCTCATAAGTTTGGACCTCATAACATTTACGCATCACTTTTAGCCAGTATGAATGCCTGCAGTCACTGCACGTGTCTCTTGTGAGTTGCTCAGCTCACTAAAACTGTTTTGGAGAATGCCCTAAACAGCACAATAATAACAGTAGCATGTACAGAACAACATCTCTTTCTCTCTCCCTCTCTGAGCCTGTGTGGGAGGGGCGGGGGCAACTTTCTCAGCAGCACCATGCTCTTAGTGACAGTGGTAGAGAAAACCGAATTTTCAAAAGTGTGGTTATACTTCACTTGGATTGATGCAGACCATACTTGTTGCCACAAGTGTAACAAGTCTTTTGCACATATGGCGAATATTGGGAGCACAGCACGGCTCTCTCTGTCACTGTCGTGGTTATGTTGGAATGAACATTAACGCAGAAGTGACCTATGTCTAAATGACAGAATGCCATTACTTTAACAGATTGATGAAGCCAGCATAGTTGTGTATTCCATGTGTGAAAAGAGCTTAAGTGAGCTGTCAGTCAGAGAGCGTTAGGATCTGATAGAGGAAAACGTATATTAACTCTTCACTAACAAACGAGTGGGAGTGGTAGAGGATGGGAGGGGTTTGCTAATAAAAGCTGAGGAGATTGGAAAGCCTAATCAATACTTAGGCACATAAAATTGATCTCCTATGTCTTCACCTTGAACTCTGAACTGTGAGGGAACTATCAAGACACTGGAAAAGAATTATCCCATTACTACCTACTGCAGGTAGGGGAGTATTAGTACTAGGCTGGTATTTTTTATATTTTTATTTTTTTAAAGAATAACTTAAAAATACTTTAAATTCCCAGAACAGTTTGCTTACCTGGGGTTCCAGCAATCTCCACACTTAATGTGCGTTCAATGGTTTTGTTCTCAAACGGTGATCCCTTGTGGTCACTGGAAGACAAAAAAAAAAAAAGTACAAAATTTTACTTCACAGGTGAAAGTACGACTAAAGGATGTAATGAGCTAAGAAATGGAAATGAATCACAAAAATGCCTCAGCTTGGATTCTAGTCTATATAGTTTTCTTTGGATTTTTCTTTTTTCTGTAGTTTTGATGTTGCTTTTTTGCCTAGAATAATGTGGAAAAACTTCTCACACTTACTTTGGAGACTCTGGGGTCAAAGGAAGTGGCAAGGTGGTTGGTTTGGCTGCAGAACACAAAGGAGCATGGGTGATTATTGATCTAGGTATAACACTCATGGTAGAAGAGAACAGGTCCACATTCTGCAACAATTAATCCCAAATTGGCTCAACAAATGCAGTTATTACTACAAAGACACCCATCCCTAGTTAGAAAGTCTTACTATGGACACTATTGTACAGAGCATATCCTTTTAGATTGACCCCATTTTAACAATTTATTCTCTTAGGATAGACTGTTCACTCTGTGAGGCAGGATGAAGTGATGGTACGTGTTTCACAGGTGTCTAGACACAGACACCATGCTCAAGACAACAAACAGATCGAAATGGAAAAAGACATACAGAGACGATGCCACAAACAAGACACATGACAGTGGGTGAGCCCCTCCCTAGACAATAAAGTCATAATCGCATGCACCAACAGCAGAGGAGAGGAAAAAAGAAGGAAGAAAGGAGAGTCAAGGAAGCTTGTGCAGTTGCCCGAGGCTCTGGCCGGCTTGTGCTCCAGCTAAGAGAATGTGGCTTTAGTAGCAGCACCTGGGCTCTGAGTCTAAATGTACATATTCAGCACACTCAGCTCAATCAGCCAAAGATGATTCAAGGGTCGACTTTGTGAATACAAGATGTACAGTAGCAAAGACATGGCTCACCCCTTTTCCCACCCCCTCCTTTTTTAAATAAAAACCACTCATTTTAAATGGAAAAGAATGCCTCTGCGACTAGCAAAAAGCATTGGCGAGCAGGCTGTTTGCTGTCATTGTTGTTTATGCCCTCAAAATGACTGTTAGATTCAAATTAGAATAGGGGTTAGTTGTGAAATCAAACTGGGAAGTGGTTAGAGCAAAAGAGAGGGAGAAAAGAGAGCAGAGATAAGGCCAGTGGGGGGGATGCAGTCAAGATTACCTAACAATGGGTGGCCCTGGTCATCGGGGTGCTCGCTGAGTGCCTGCCTGTGTGGGTGCCCTTGCCCTTGTATGATGCAGGGAGGGGTGGGCTCTGCAATGCTAGTATCTGGGAGGAGTGGGCTCGGTGGGCCCTGTGAGAGCACCGCTGCGGGGCTGCCCATGAAATGGTCATCATCATCATCAACAACAACACCATCAATATCATCATCAGCATGGTTAACATCCTCCCTGTAGCCCCCCTTGCTTGGCCACCCCAGATCTAGTCCAAAGCCCATGTCTAGCCCTGGATCTGGCTGGCTAACCCAGCTGTCTAGGTCAAAGGTGAGAGGTGACAACAAGGGCCCTGAATCAGGCTCCTCAGCTTGACTTACTCCCTTGTTTCCATCATCAGTGGTCCCTCTGAACTCCTCCTCTTTAACTTTAGAAAAAGCCTGGGCTGGGCTCTCAGACCTCTTTTCTGCTAATTTGCTCTTATTGCTTCGTAAAGGGGTAATGGGAGTGTGCGGGAGGAGGTAGGCCTGATACTGAGCGGGCCTCTTTTTCGAGGTGAGCAGCTGGCTAAGTAACGGGTGCCCCGGCTTCTCATCTCTTTTCTTTATAGTCACTGTGATGTGCCTATGTGGTGCACGGCTGGCATCGTTACTGTTACTACGGCCTTGCCTGCCAAAGCCCTCACTAGCCTGAGTGGCGCCCGCAGCCTCTCGGCAATGCTCACAGCTGTGACTCGCCTCTCGGGGAGGGAGGGAATAAGAATGCATATACCTAATAAACCTAGCGGCGGCCAGGCGGCCCACATCGCCTGGCGGCCTTCCTTCTTCACTGGGCGGCCCGTGCTCCAGTTTGGGGCGGGCATGGCCGCAGGTGGAGGTTCTGTGGCCAACAGGGATAGTAGCACCCTCCGACTCCTCAAACCCGTCATCGTGAGTGCAATGCTGCCACTTCCCTGCCCCAAGACCAGCCATACTACACTCGCCTCCAGCCCGGCTCTCACCTCGCTGGTGATGCTGCTGTGGCGGCTGCTGCTGCTGCTGCTGCTGCTGCTGTTGTTGTTGATGAGGCGGCACAGCTGACTTCTTCTTGGAGGTGGTAGAGGAAGAGGAAGAAGAGGTGGAGGAGAGGGAGGAGAACGAGGAGGTGGATGACGAGGATGGTGAAGAGGAGGAAGAAGAGGCACCAAGACCCATGCCACTCTTGTCCCTGCTACTGGCACCCCCCCAGGCGCTCTTGGCTTCGCTGGCTTTGGTGTGGAGCAGGATGTCATCGGTGGCTGTTAGGTATTTCAGCAGCTCAGTGCAGGGCCGCCTCACCGGGCGGTTCTGTTGGCTGGAGCCCCCTCTTGCTTTGCCATTCCAGGGGCTCTCCGTCTGCGCAACAAACAAGGAGAAGGAGAGAGTACGAATTACTTAGTTAGCTTGAATAAAAAAGTTTTGCTCGCTCTTGTCAGCACAGTGCAGCCGATCCAGTTGTGAGAAATGTTAAGTATTTTATTTGGAACAAAAATAAAAGTAGAAAGAGTTGGAGGCATGGAGAGCCTAAGAGTGTGACTCAAACAGCTTGAGCACAGTAGTTGCCCAACTGTCTAGGAGGCGATAGTGGGAGTGTTGTCCGCCCATCATCTTAATTGCGTGGCCCCCCGAGCACCACCGCGCCACTCTGTACGCACACCATGTCCTCCGGGAGTCCTCATTCGCTCTGCTCCAGAAATGGATGACTCAAAGACACAGTATGAAAATAGACTCTGTGAGGAAGGTTGACGCACTGCATGTGCAAACATAGTACACAGAGCACACACGTCTGTGTTGTATTTACCACACAATAAGACAGAGATGTTCTTGACATTGAGATGATTTTTACGCATGAGTTAAAGCATAACAAATGCACATTTCAGACATTTTTGCTTAGCAAGAGAAAACAATTAAGAGCTATATGCTGTATATGTCACATCCTGTCGTGAAATGCAAATAGATGATGCTGAAATCACATTTTTAATTTAGCAGAATTCACAAACCTATGATACTTATACTGACTAAAATTAAATCTTAATCAAAACCACCCCTATAGAAAAACACTCTCTTCAGAGCCATCTAATGAGTACATCAAGTCTGATATTTTGATCTTGTCGTCTCAACGCATCAATCTCGCCGCAAGAGCGCCTGTCGCCGTTTTTTTTTTTTTTTTTCCAACAGGCACCATACCAAGGCGGATAAGTGGTGGAGCTAATGAGACAACGGTGCCGACGCCTCGCCTGGAAAGCCCAACAGCAATCAGCCTGTTTTCATTACGAGATGGCCCCCTGGGACAGTAGACTGCTAGAGCAGAAGTCTAACATCTTCTAAAGGCGGCCACCAAAACAAGAAAAAAAAAATGTGAGAAGGAGGGAGGGAGAGCAAGTAACAAGAGAGAGCAAGAAAGGGGTGAGAGAGAGATAAACAAACGCAAACAAAAATGTGTGTGCTGGAGTGAAATCAGCAGCGTGTGTGTGTGTGTGTGTGTGTGTGTGTTTGTGAGTCCCTACCTTGACGACGGCAGGTGGTGGTCTGATCCGGTGGTTGCTGCTGGCTGCATGGTTCTGTGCCTTGCCACCTGTGTATTGATTATAGCTGAGCTGGGAGTTTGCGGGTGCCAGAAGGAGCTTCTTCAGCTGCGAATGGACCCAAACAGAACCAGAAAGGTGGGAAGAAGAAGAAGGAAGGGGAGTGAGCGTGGGTTATGCAAATGACCACCTTTTAATTCAATTCAGTTTTATTTATATAGTGCCAATTTACAGCAGCAGTCATTTCAGAGCACTCTACATCTTAAGGTAAAGTGTTTACAATAGACAGCCTTTCAGTTACTTTCATTTGGGGGGGGGGGCTCTATTTTATAAATGTACAATTAGAAAAGAGCCATACTGCAGTTAAGAAAAAAAAAGGTATGTTTTTTTAAGCAGTGCATACTACATGACATGAAAAGTCAAGTTTTTTTTGTTTTGTTTTTTTTAACCTCTGCAGGTGTTTTTGTGTACACACTGCTAGGCTTCTCTAATGTGATTGAATAAACACACTCAGGCATTTGGCTAAAGGTCATTTGGAAGGGACCAGCATGGAATAAAATGTACTATAACGTCACATAACATAACATTTTAGGTCAAAGCCTTTAAGCTAGAGAAATACCCAGATGGCACGGTCATGTGTAAAAATAACAGCACCAAGGTAGGGCGCGTTCTTATTGAGAGGGGTGTTTTTTGCCAAAAGAGATGACTCTGGCACAGAGGGATTAGTTGAGACCTGCTGAGAGTGGACGAGATGAGATAGATTTCTGTTTTCCCTGACTTTCATTATGTCCCGGCTTGATTTCAGGGCCTGTGGCACTGTGTCAACCATAGTTGGCCCCACCACAGTGTTCATATCACTGAATTGGCGCCACAATAGCGCTGTTATGTAATTAGCACTGAGCAGCAAACACACTGATCCATTCCATTTACTTCCCTCCTACTTGCATCTGCATCTCTGCATGCTCTGACTACACATAAGTGAACACATTGTGGCAAATATGGAGTGTGAACTGGGCAAACACAGACGTCACACAGACAAATGACCACTACTAGGGTCTGGTCTTGTTGAAAAGTCTTATCTGATGTCTGCTATGTACTGGCAGAAACACAACAGTATGTGCGAGACTGGAGGTCATGTCTTGGGTATAACTTATGCCTTGACTGTAGAGTGGTGCTGGTGTGAGAATCATGATAAGGAAGAGCTGTCGATGTTACCAAGGAAGGCTCCTCAGGCTCTGGGGTGCGTGGTGAGCCGTCAGGAGAGGAGGGACAGCTCTGGTCACTGGCATTGGTCACGTCCCCATCTGCCAGGGCCTCAAACGAAGGCAATCCGTCCTCATCCACCGGGATGCTGTCCAGGGTCTCTGTAAGCACTGCCAGCAAGTTGGCCTCATTTTCTTCATCTATCTTCTTAGGAGGGGGTTGAAGAGGGGAAGACAGAGACAAAAAAATAGAGAGAGGGGAAAAATAGGACATTTTAGTCAGAAGAAGTTGCACCCCCCCCCCCCCCCCCCCCCTCCCGGGGGGGGGGGGGGGGGGGGGGGGGGGAGGGGGGCGC
>VUQI01018420.1:7925-20370 GCA_015106735.1 Paratilapia polleni | reverse complement strand
TAAAACTTTCCTTTTTGATAGATCTTATAGTTAGGGCTGGATCAGGTGACCCTGAACCATCCCTTAGTTAAGCTGCAATAGGCCTAGGGGGCTTCCCATGATGCACTGAACACTTCCTCTTCCTCACTTTCACTCTCCATGTGTTTATACACCACTTGCATTTAATCATTAGCTATTATTAACTTTGTCTCTCTCCCATAGGTGTGCCTTTTTTTTCGTGTCTCCCTCTGCTCTCTTCTGTTTCCCCTCATCCCCAACCAGTTGCAGCAGATGGCTGCCCCTCCCTGAGCCTGGTTCTGCCGGAGGTTTCTTCCTGTTAAAAGGGAGTTTTTCCTTCCCACTGTTGTCAAATGCTTGCTCATAGGGGGTTGTCTGACTGTTGGGGTTTTCTGTCTAATATTGTAGGGTCTTTACCCTAAAATATAAAGCGCCTTGAGGCGACTGTTGTAGTGATTTGGCGCTATATAAATAAAATTGAATTGAATTGAATTGAAATTCACTTCCACCTGCTGAGATCCAATCACAATGCCACCTCCAAGTCTGGCTGATCCTAACACATTCCAATCCCAAAGTCTTCTGTGTGCATTAACATTTGTTTGTCCTTACCCAGATAAAGTGTCACATGCTAACACCAAGTGTAAAGACTTTGTTAAAATTATGTAGATCATAAGTGTGTAGGGCTGGGGTTAACTACAGCTTTGGCTGAATGTGAAATCCTGCCTCCTTCATGAAAGTTGGACTTTCTACTATCCATCTACCTCTTCAGTCTCACTTTCTACCTTGATACATGAAGGGCACACTGCATTCATGCTGAAAATATAAATCATTAGGTGTGGAACTGTCCTTTCTGAAGTTAATCCCTAGGGAATACTGAGCTGGTATAGAAAAATCTGCATTTTTCTACCTTTGCTTATTTATTTATTAATGACTCTCCTTCACTCTGTCACATGTGTGCACAGCACATGATGCTTGAATGTGGCTCAAAGTGATTTTTGTGTGTGTGTGTGTGTGTGTGTGTGTGTGTGTGTGTGGTGTTGAAGTCTGATGTTAGGCAGCTGATCTCTTGAGGTTGCACATTTACTCAGGCAAGTACTGATGACCTTGTTCGTTTTTTAGTTATTTCCCTCCCCTTTCATCCTTTCACGACTGCTTGGCAATGTTCCACTCCACTCATCTCTTCTTTGCGCATACCTTCACTAGTCATAGAAATAGAAGATACTGTGGCCAAATACACACATCCCCATCCACAGAGAACTGACTGGATATTCAGTGGCTGGTTGTTCAGTAGTTGGACAGAATGCAAATCCTTAGAAATCAATGTTCTGATAGTTTCCACGATACCGCAGAGTATGTGACCACAATCGATTCTGCAAATGCTTATTTAACCTTGCCAAGGGGTTCAAGGTGTTTTGTGGTCGGCTCAGCATGCCTTCTCTTGCCTCCCTTGTGTGCTGTATGTGGATGTGATGCTTGGAAGTGTGATGTGAAACAAAATGCCACGCCAAATGTCAGATTACTGAGTCACTTGCATGCCATCTGGATGCTATTATGCAAACTTGCCAAGGAGGTATTCTCCGGAGATCACTTACTGTATCAGCAAAGGGAAATTTAATGTGAGTAATTTTCTCGTGGAGTTGAGGGTGACTGTATCCAGAAGAAGGTGTTTAAGATTAGTCTCTGCAGCCCACTGATCATAGATATGGGTGTATATGGTTGATTTAGCCATTAAATCTGACTGACACCATGTGACAAACACATAGCTCTGTCATCAACATACTGACAGCATTTAGCAATTTAGATAGGGACCCTGTTTAACCCAACAATCTGGAGCGCACGTCAATCACAAATAATCAACCCACCATATGATTAGACAGCAGCACTGGCTTTGAATCTATTTTAATGTCAATTAAAGAAGATGAAGGCAATAAGTAATGGACAGCAGTGCATCCAGGAGGTCTCACCCTCCACTTTAAGCTCACTTAACCACTGAAAAATAGGCTTCTTGGGGTGCTTTAAAGTAGCACCAAAGGAGGTTTTTTTTTGTTTTTGTTTTTTTTTGTTCAATGTCAGCTCCAGGAGCCCAGGAGGGTGATGGTGCATTTGGGTGTTCCGAACTGATAAGCAGCCTCATGGCCCTGAGAGTTTGGGGGTGCTAACTGTGCTGGGACTCTGTCTTCAATGTGGTTAATTGGTCCCCTGATTACTTTAGGATCAGTGAACATGGCTGTCCAGGCTCTTAATGAGCTACAGTCTTCTGCTTCTTCCCAGCATGTCGTTCAGCTTTGCCTGTCTCTCTGGACCCCTCAGACCAGACTTTGAGTGGAAATCACCAGATTGAGACGAAACTTCGAGAAAATTGCTAAGTACTGGTCCATGTCTGGCCTCTCTTACTTTTAAGTGAAAGACAGAGAGCTGTGATGACTCTCAAAAACATAATACATATTAATGATGAGTTTCCCTATCAGCATGGTCCATTCTGTCTTGAAGTTTGTTACTTTTCAAAAACTTGTTGAGTAGTGTGTACTGAAACGACACATTGCATGTGCAAAATACATATATGCATTACATACCGTATACGTGGGTGGTGATAGACTATTGACATGTCCATGTTTAGCTACTTTTCAGCTAATGCATACTGATAACGACATAATGCTTCTTACATTCCAATCAGATTTTTTTCATGTGTTATGATTTGGTGGAAATAACAGCTTTTAATAAACTGCATTTACCTGGTTTGTTAATAGAAATGATGCTGCCCAAAATCATTTTTTTTTGATCAGTGTAACCTAGAAACATTCATACTGAATGTATCTGCAAAATGTTCACCTGTGTTTTTGTTGGTTTTCTTGTAGTAGTAACCTTGTCATCAGAGGCATTATGTATATTTTTACTCAAGTTTAAGCACTTGGTTATTGTTATCGAAGGATCATGCTCTTGGTTAAAAGTTGGAAAAGTCAGTACTTGATGGATATTTGTTTTATATTTAACCAGAACTGCTGTTTTGGTTAAATATAAAACTTTTTTTGCTACACACCATGCGTTTGTTGTTTTAGCCTAAACCCGCAATAAACATCATGTGGATTACAATGCATTTTCTCAGAGAGCCATATTGTCTTAGAAAAATCAAGTGAAGGACCACACACTGATCAACTGAATTGAAACATGACACACATATTGCAGAATTAGCTTAAACTCCATTAATTTGGTAGACATGCCAGATTGTGTTACAATAGAAATGGTTCCTTGTTTGAAAAATAGATTTTTTTTTTAATTGTGTTAGAAAATTCTGGCTTTTTGTGTCAATATGGTCTAATAATTGTGAAATAGCTGACTTAAATATCACCGCTCTTCAGCATATTTGGATGTTTTTGGCAATTGTAAACATGATCCAGATGTTTTTCGCTGTATCTGTGGATGCTTCATTACATCCAAACAGCGACAAAACATAACAGATTTTGTGAGAAATGCATACTTTTGGTATGAAATTGGGCGACCAAGACAAGCCATGGGCACCTCATTCAGTTTGCCGGGCGTGTGTTGAAAACCTCTGAGCATCCGTGCCAATTGGTCATTCTGCCCAGAAACCTATGAAAATATGCAAATTGTCTTGGAGAAGCTGAAATACAATGAGCACAAATGGATCATATGTGATAAAAATGGATTTTGTGACAAAACTGTACGTGATTGAATATTTTTATTGGTATTTTTGAACTCAGCGCCACTGAATTGGGTAATATCAACTATTTTCTGGAAAGCAGCAGAAATTTTCTTTTTTGATGCAGGGCGGTGTATTATATAAACTTCATCAGCAACAAATGAAAATAATATTTCACATACAAAGTACAAACGTATAAATGGTCATAGTCATACATGTGGATTAACACAAATTATTTAATGTTCTGTCATTACTGGAGCAACTAAATTAGACTGAGTTTTCAACACACAAATTAATATTGCTCTACAGGCCAGCATGAATGAAGAAAGAAATAAAGTAAAATTTACTATTTATGAACACACAGTCTTATACATGAATACACAGATTTATTTTCTGCTCTGCGCAGCACAGAGGACAGATATTTACTTGTCAGCTAAGACCTGTAACATGTTGTAGTTTATCACAAAGTTTGTTTGCAGATATGACTCATTTGCTTTGAGATTCATTAACATAATACTGCAAGTTGTTGATTTTTTTTTTCTTTGGGGGTTGTCGTTGTTGTTTTGTTTGCTGGATTGCATTTGTGCACTGGATTCAATTCAATGACACCAACAATTTTTCAATAACTAAAAGAAGGTAATTTACCATTATTTACTCTGTGTGTGTGTCATTAAAAGGCTATTTCTGAATAATTTATCACCACTACTGAGCCTTTTCCCAGCCACTGGAAGGGGTGGCTGTGGCTCGGGTGGTAGAGGAGGTCATCTACTAATCGGAAGGTCAGTAGTTTGATCCCTGACTCCCCCTGTCTGCATGCTAAATTGTCTTTGGGCAAGATACTGACAACACCCTCACCCCCTATACATCTGTGTTTGTGATTGTCAGGAACAGCTTAAGGCACAGAATAAAGTGCTGTATGAATGGGTGAATGTGGCTTGTACAGTAGTAAGAAGTGCTTTGAGTGCGCCTCTAATTTTGCTTTACTAGTCACCTTTAATAAGATTAACACAATCATATGCAAGTTCATTATAAGACAGTCTACTCTTAAGTTACACACCAAAAATGTTTATTTCATGAACTGTCTAAACTAAGAAGGTAAAGCACATTCACACAATTAGCAGAGACAGAATGTGACAAGCTGCTCACCTTTTGGGGGTATCAATCCAGTGGTTGCTAGCATCACTACTCAAAACAAGACTTAGCATCAGTAGTACTGATGCTTCATGTACTCTAGGTATTCATCCAGACACCCTAATAGAAGTGTTTTACTTCCTAATTTTGAAATAAATAAATCAGTTGACAGGAAATCTGATTTCCTCCAAACACTAATTTACCAGATTTTGGGTGAAGTAATTCAGTAGTATACTGTACACTGAGCAGGATTTTGTAGGAAACATAGTAATGAAATAAACTAAACTAGTTCAGACTCTCTTTTCATATGGTGTGCCATTGGCAGTGCACAAGATACTCAGCTTAATTTCCTTCCAAAGTTGCCTTGTTGTTGCCTTTTAATGTAATTTAATGACCCGAGTACGCTTCAGTTTGTCTTAGCATCTCATCTCTTCTCTCACGCTCTCTCACTTTCACGCAGAGAGTAGCTTTTGATAAGTGCTTTTTCTGAGCAAAATTAGGTTCATGTTTTTATGTATTTTGTGGTTTAATTGGAATGATTTTTGAAAGTGGTGACACAGTCACAGAACGCTTAACCATGCCCGGACACAGTGTGCAGCAATCACACTAATCAAAGGAACTGGACTTTGTGGTTCAAATGAGCTTGGGCATGATGCAGATCACTTACTGTGAGTACACCTGTAAGGGGCAGCCTTTTAAACTACACCAATAAATGAAGAAATCTCTCTTTCTGGCAGGTGTATTCCTGGGGACCTGTGGAGTTGCAGGGTTGAGTTTAAAGTTGTTTTGATCAGCAGTGGTCTCATTTTAGGGCTCTTCTCCTGAACTCTGGCATAATCTGAGAGGAGAAGACCTCAAAATGAGGTCGACAGTCATCTGAACATCTTCAGCTCCTCGGTCCATAAGCAATACAACCCTTGATAATGAGACGTAGATCATATGAAAGGCTGATTTGTTAGTGAACTAAGCAGTAAAATTCTTGTATAATACATAATTAATAATAAATGGTAGTACCGTGCCTTGGGACAAATAAAAATTACAGATCTATTGTGATATTACACAACAGATAGTATAGCATAGTAACTAAACAGACATGGCTTTATATTACTATGCTGTTCATTTAATATATTCCAAAGAGGCAGTCTCTGAAGTCTGTGAATTTATCCCCTCGAATAATCTTTTCTGTGAGTCACTGTTAAGCACTGATATGAAAAAAGAGAAAGCCAGTGGAGGAACACACAGAAGACACATCCCATCTATCTCCATAGCTCGAGCAAATATTGAAACCCATGATGTGAGAGCGTCGGGCCTTGCTCTCCTCCTTCACTTCTGTGACAGATGTAAATGGATGTTTCAGCAGTTGGCTCTAATGCATTTTTAAACAGGCACAGCAGCAGACAGCAAATGAACGTGTCGCGATGGCAACACTCTACGCTGGGGTCTCCATCTATCGCTGCCTCCCCCTCACATACAAACACACAAACCCACACTGCTGAGAATAGCTGTCATTCATCAACTTTCTCAGTACAATGGGCTCAGTAAAGGTCCCATCTTTCAACTAAAGCACCTCCACAGTGCGGTGCCCAGGCGAGCACCGCACCACTGCATGCCATTCCCTGTCATCCCGCAAACACTCCAGCACAGCAGGATGGATAGATGATTGGGGAGAACTGTTGTTTATTCTCTGAGTTGAAATTTAAAATGGCTCTGCTTAACTAGATGACAATACAGATGACTGTTACCACTGATTAGAGTGTCCTTGCGCATATAGAGAGACAGATAAAAGGGGTAATGACCAAAGATGAGGACTAGTGTGTGTTAAATTTACAGAGTGCTCTGCAAGGACTGCAACTTCAAAAACATATTACAACTGACTACAAACAAATGCAGAAATATTAATATTAATCACTTTGACACATATTCACCACGAAGAAATACTGTCTGTTCATACCTCCCCGCCATTCCGTGTGCATACATGGAAATCCGGAGATGGGGAAAACAGCAGCAAGACCCACAGCACAGAACATCAGTGACAACAGATAAGAAAGGAGGATCTGGGGTGGAGATGGGTTGCAAAGTGGCTTGCAGATGTTCAATAGCTGCAGACAGGCTAAAGCAAACTAAAGCCAGTTGGATGTATAGAAGGATGTCAGCTGAGCCATAAGCTAGTCTGCCAGGATTCTGGCTGAGCTTGACTTCATGGCCTGCCTAAACTAACACTATGCTTGCTTTTTTTGGCAGTGGCAGATTACAAGGAACTGTATAAGGTGCATATTAAAAATCTACAGTGAGATAAACCAGTAGACAAGGATTTGGGAGGCAGTCAGGGCGAGGCTTGGGCTAGCCTCCAAATTAGCTAAGCAAAGCAAAAGTATTAGCCAGCCAACCTGGATGCTGACGTAATCCAATGTTAACAATTTAGCTGGTGGCACAAACAAGTACAGTAACTTAACCATCTTGGATTTTAAACCACAAGCAAGCTATGTAAAGCAGAGGAACACCATCAGCTCCTTTGTTGCATGAGTCATAAAAACTTTTTTGTTACTTCCATAATTTTGCTTTGTGCGTTTGGATGTCTTTTTCTTTCCCTAAACTTTTTTTTCAAAATTCACTCTATGACAAACCTCACTTGATAGTATATTCTGTCATTTGATGTCATGCCCTAAATTTCTGACAATGTCTGAAATTTGGTTGCCTTCAGTCAATATTCATCTATGAAGGTGTCTGACAGTGATGACCAGTGATTCATTTCTCCCATGATGGACAGCCTTCATCACAGTTAGAAATTGCTCAGTTTAAATAGGCTGATGACCTTGAAAAACCACAGAGCAACATTTGCTTTAATGTTTTCTTGCTTTAACTTATCATTATGAAGTAAACTTTGATTTCACACTGTAATGGCTATAGAATAATGACACAATTTCTGATATTAGTTCCCTAAAAACCTTGCTTCCAATATACAGTTCTGTGTGTCAAATACCAATAAATCAGGTTTAACAGTGCAATAAAAAAAGGTTTCGGTTTCCTGGTAGATACAGCTAGACTTCCTGAGGTAACTGAAATGGTTAATGTTGGAAACTCTACATGTGTATGGTTAAAAAAAAATCCTTCTTGCCAGAGGAGAAAAGTAGTCTTTTTCCACTTTTAAAAAGTCACTTATACCTGTAACTTCAATATGAGTTTAATTTCTAATCAGTCATTTGGTCATTGCTTGTATAAAAATTATATAATTATTATATAAGGTGAAAAGCTAAATGGAAACACCCGGAATTTGATTTTTATCATTTGGTAGCATTGGTCCAAAACCTCATGTTGTATATTTGGGTATTTTTTGTGTACTGCTCATATGATTTTAAACTGGAATGTGTTTCTCTATTCATTTGTAGTTGTACAAGTACAATATCTGCTGGCAGTTTCTTGTGTTGAAATGCGCCAGCAACTCTGCATTTCATTTATCTTTTTTAATGATGAATGCATAAATGTGGGTCTTTATTCTTAAATAATACAATTTACAAAGAAGAATTGCTCTTGGGTGTTCCAGGACAGGATGTGATAAATGTTGTATGCCATATTTATTTTTTTTTTCTTTCTTTCGTCTATTGTAGCCTCTAACTTTCCAGAATATGTCTGATGTAAACATGTTTTGCAGGCCAATGCTGAGCTTACAGGGGACTCCATTTAGATTTACTCATCACACAATCTCTCGTCTCCCTTTATGTTCATTTACTTAATGTGAGGAAATTAAAGGGATATTTCACTGAGTAGATAAGTTTACGAGCAAGTGAAGTTAGTGTGGCACCCTGTCTTGTTTAAACTATAAACGTCAATACAAAATGCACAATGTTTTCCACTTAAATCTGTATTTTGTGAATTATGTAAAATGGCATATCTCAAACTGCCACCAGAAGATGACATTGCCAGCTTTTTCAGTGAATTATCTCTGTAATTGCCACCCTCACACTGCTCACAGTCTGTATTTGAGCTGATGCAGAGCATTCCTCGTGGACATTGAACAGATCTTTCATTGCTTTTGTCATTGCAGGTACCCATCAGCACAACTATAACCATGTGGCTCTAGGTAGCCCCACACGCACACCTAAGAATGGTAAGGAAAACTAGAGGGAGAGAGCAATATGCAAGTAAATTCACAGCTCAGTTCAGTGTTGAGATGCAGTCTGAAAAATACAGATCTTAACATGAATAAGGGGGAAAATCCCCTTGACATGGTCTTATTTTCAATTTGCTCGATCTTGATTCCATTCTAAAATGAGGCTTTTTTTTTTGTTGAAGATTGAATCATAGAAGTGTCACAACCCATAGACATGAACACTTTTTTCTTTGAGAGGGAACAGGCGGCAGTCGCTGGCCATCTCTCTCTTTCTTTAAAGTGAGGACAATTGGCTGACAATCAACGTAATGCTCTGTCGAGGTCATCCCGTCCTGTGGTTGACGGACCGTGCAGAACCTGCAACGTTCCCCACTGTTGTCCCGAGAAACAAAAGTTATAACCATAACCTCATGCTGCCTGAGCGGAGCATCACTGTGAATCGGTTTTTATTACTGATGTTATTCAGCTGTTCTTCTGAGGGAGTCGAGGCGGGCCCAGGGTCACAGACTGCCAGATGTGAGGAGAAGCGGTCGGGAGAGGAAAGGTAGCAGAGATAAAAGAAAAAGAGGCAGTAAGCTGAATATTCACTGCCTTGTGCATTTATTAAATCTCATCATGTGATATTTATACTGTTTGTTTCAACCACAAACATAAAACAATGACTTTCCAGCTTTCAGGCACTTAGGAGCTATAGTTGAATTCTGCAGACAGAATAGCTCCTTCTTTATGGACATAATTGACCATGTGGTCCATACACAAACACACACACACACTCACACAGAAACACACACACAGATAAGCAAGCTGCATACTGGGAACAAATGCCTTGGAGATCTATGGAAAACATGAAAAATCCATTTCAGCAACACATCTAACACAGAGACTTTGATCACAAGCTGCCAGAAATCCTTCAAGTTTCAGCACGCAGTGTATTTTCTAGATAAAAACCCATAGCCACAACCCCCCCAGCGGCCCGCGACTGAAACAACCAGGAGATACTGCTCCATATCAGAGCAGAAAATGCGCAATCATACACACAAGTGTACATCACATGCCTCTGGACTTAAAAGCTGATTTCATTTGAATAATTTTTTGAGGGGGTTTGTGTACTAGCCATGCTGAATGTGGAGAAGATCTTTTTACAGTAGGTTCTGTTTCTTTCACCATCATGTTTCTGAAATATTTGTTTTTCACTTGGGTTTTGGTAGCTCACCGATCATTGAGACGTGGTAAGTCATACATACATATGTTTAATTTAGTGTGAATTCTCATTCACTGCATTCCAGCACACATTTGTGTACACACCACAACCCTTACGTTTGTGTCCTCCTTTCTCCCACTTAAACTAGTGTAAGTAGTAGTGCTTGTTTGATTTTGCTTTGACAAGACAATTTGTGCTTGGCCATGTGGGCCAAAAGAGTCCCAGAATACAACAAGAAACAAGGACACAGGCTGATGAGTTAAAATATAAAATTATGTATGTTATATTTTTCTTATTGTCAAAAAATCCATAAGAAAGACCAAAGCCAAATTGACAATATGGTATGCTGCTTTTTATTGGAATGGTACTGGGGAGGGGCCAGTTTTATACACCCCAGCTTCACTGAGACATTCACATGACTTATGTAACAGGTAACAGGTAATGGTACTTTGTGTGTAATTCTGAATGAATTGATGTAAATGTTATGTGCGACAGGCTCTTACATTCATCAGTTATCCTTTTCCATTTCATTGATATATCCAATTAAGCTTATCTTGTGTTGCAAAATTATGCGCTGCCTTCCATGAGAAGACGAGTTTCTCATGGTCAGCCTTGATGACTGATTGCATTTGCCATTGTGACTCAAGGTATCCTTCAAGCTCAGGGTTCAGAATGTTCTACTAATCTGCAACCTCCGAGTTGATTTTCACTGCAGCATTAGTGTCACTAGCAGTGACTGCATAACATAGTCACAACCCCATTGATTCCTAATAAAGATTGCATCTTAAATTTTTAAAAGTTGGTCACAAATGCATCCATGTTGACAGCTGACAGCTGTTTTCGATAGCTGGGGAAGACAATGAAACAAATGAACAACTGTACAAAAAAATACAAAAATAAGAGTTAATTATACTATTATTATATGTGCATTATTATTATTATGATATTGATGTTTCATTTTTAAATATAGCTCCTATTGTCAATAAACAGTTATCATGTCATTCACATGACTACCACCAGCAGTTATGTTACAGACTCTCTCACCACCTTCATGCAGTTGTCTTTTGAGTTTAATTTGACAACAAAAGACAACACAATAATCAGATTTATAGATAAGTTTGTTTGATAGAACTGATATTTACTATTTTTCAAAACGATATCCCAATAATATCGTTGTAAATTCTTTTGACCATGTCAAAATATGTCAACAAGTGTGAATGAGAATGAATGAACACTGCTGTAAGTTCACTTAAAAACTGAAAAAGCAGTCAAGTAGTAATATTTTTTTAGCTGTGAAAAATTGCTAATGTCTCCTTTATGTTGACACTAAATAGGTTTGGCATATGTCAGTAGCTATTGATAGAACTAGGGCAAAACATGAACAAATAAACCCGCTTCCAACAAAAAAAAACTGTTAACATTACTAACGTGTCAGGGAAAATTCAGTCTGATCAGGATTGTGTATCCGACATAAACTCTGTAGTGCAAGGGGCCCAGCACCAGGCTTTGGTTACAGAGGTATACTTGTGAGTAAGTACTGTAAGTAAGACCAGTTCATTGTTGGTTTTGGCCATTTCATTGCATTTTGATGGCAATAAGAAAACTACTACTAAATATTACAAATGTGAAATCTCCTGCTTAACTATTTGAGCCAGGTCTGTGTGGTTGTACTGTCCGTTGTGGTTAAGAAGTGAAATGTGTCTGCTATGGAGATAGCTAACAGCATGCCAGAGTCTGAACTGATTCCCCACTTAATGATGCAGTTGTGGAAGACAGTCCACTCACAAATCATTCACATCCTTATATCCCCCTCCCTGCAGCTCCCAGGACCCCCTGCAGTCACCCGGCAGTGCTGCCATCCCTCTACCCTCTTGAGCTCCCCCCACTCTATTCTCTGTCCTTCTTGTATTTCAGTCTCCTTTTTGTCTCTTTAAGATTCTCTTATCTCCATCTCTTGTCCTCTTTCCCCTTCCTTCTCTCCATCCTGCAGCAGTTACTAAAACACTATTTTTATCTGTCCATTGGAGGCTGGTGTGGAGCCGCACCCATGCCCGCTGCTCTGCACTGCGTGACAGACTCACAGCTCACAGGGGAAAGCTAGATAGAGCAGGAACGAGAAAGAAAATGAGAGAGAAGGGAATACTGAATGGACAAGAAAGAATTAAGGAGCAAAGGAAAGTGGGTGGCAGCTTGGTAGGACAGATAAGATTGACAAAGTGAGGGAAGCGGCGGTGAATGGGACCGACTGCGGATGTTTGTGTGAGCGCATGTGTGAAAAAGAGAGATAAAGAGAAAGAGTAGAGCGAAAATAAAAGAGGGCTTGCCCCCCCCCCCCCCCCCCTCCCCCCCC
>VUQI01018419.1:1146-15107 GCA_015106735.1 Paratilapia polleni | reverse complement strand
CCAAACAGCTTACCTCCAGAATTTGGGAGTGGAGAGGATGGAATGGCCTGCCTGCAGTCCTGACCTCAACCCCACTGAACACTTGTGGGATCAGCTTAGGCATGCTGTTCCAGCCAGAGTGATCAGCACAACCACATTGGCTGACTTGCGACAAATGCTGGCTGAAGAAGGGGATGCCATCCCACTGCAGTGTGTGACCAAGCTGCTGACCAGCATGAGGAGGAGGTGCCAGGCTGTTGTGGCTGTGTACGGTTCTTCCACATGCTACTGAGGGCCCTGTTTGTTAAATGAATAAATTGTTGAATTGCCAATATGTCTTGTTTCTTCAGACTTCAATCATCCAATCCAATAAACGACACCAAACAAGAGTCAGCTTGGTCACACACTGCTGTGGGATGGCATCCCATTCTTCAGCCAGCATTTGTCGCAAGTCAGCCACAATGGTTGTGTTGATCACTCTGGCACAAACAGCACGCCCAAGCTGATCCCACAAGTGTTCAATGGGGTTGAGGTCAGAACTGCAGGCAGGCCATTCCATCCTCTCCACTCCCAAATTCTGGAGGTAAACTGTTTGGCATTGGCAGAGAAGATTTGGCAAGTTCTTAGTTCTTAAGAGAGCAGCCAAAAGTAGGTATTGTATAATACAGGCAGCACTAACACTGGCCAGCTGGGGCCTTTCTGTGTGGAGGTTCTCCCTGTGCCTGTGTGGATTCTCTCTGAGTACTCCGGCTTCTTCCCACAGTCCAAAGACATGCATGCTGGGTTAATTTGTGATTCTGTATTTGGCCATAGGAGTTAATGTGAGGCTGAATGGTTGTCTGTCACTCTGTGTTAGTCCTGCAATGGACTGGTGACCCATCCAGGGATAGTTGAGCTGATACCCTTCTACACATCCAACTGGCAAATCACAAGGTGCATTATTTAAGATGATTTAGCTTGCCCACAGTTGCTATGCATCTGCAAGCTGCTTTGCAACCCACCTCCACCAGAGCTCCTCTATTTCACACTATTTCTGACTTTAATCTATGTCACGCCTGCTGTTACTGATCCCTGCTCTGTTCTGTCAGGGGATCTTGGTGCTGTTCTCCCTGCCTTTCCAGGGAAGCACTTGATTAGAAACACCATACTAATATTTATTAGTGTCATGGATTCCAAAGATGTTCTGCTTTATGATGTTATGACTGCATTGCTTCATTTCTGCAGATTTGTTCACATTCTTCACACTTGTGCCATCACATCCCAGCGGTGGATCTCCGGCCTTATTTTTAAAAGTGCATACGATCCATAATATAAATATACATCAGCACAAAAATGGTGTGCACCAAAAAAAATTTTTTTTGTTTGTTTTAACTATGTGTACTGCAGGTAATGTTTCCTTTATAGGATGTGGATCATCCTCGTGAAACAGGCAGACCGAGGAAACTTGAAACACAGGCTTTATACTGAAAGTCTTCTGCAGAATTCCAGTTGTTTTATTCATCCCTAACCAATGTAGTGATATTATGACTTAATTCCTGAAGTATTTGTTGTTTCATAAGCATTGTGGTGTTGGTTTAAAGAAAAGGCCATGCTGATGAAGAATCCTGTAAAGCCTTCTGCATCACTCTCTAATCTGTTAAACACAGCTTGGCAGTGCAGCTTTGTTGCAGAGATGAAACTGCAGTGGGAAATGACCACTAAGTGAAACCTCTTCTCATCTGTCTGTTTTCATCCTCAGATTTCTTTTCAAATGGTCACTAATGAAACTCTTGTTATGGCACAATGAGCCTTTAAAAAGGGGAAGACAGAGAAGAAGACTAAAGCGAGCGTAAATATAGACTAATGGACTCCTTCTGGGTAATTAGCAGTCTTTGGTTTGAAAAGGCATGACTGGGCCAGACTGGAGCTGGTGTAGCTTTAGCAGCTGCACACACTGGTGTGGAAGTAGTGGTCAGCAGCAGTGGACGAGCTGGACAGTTTTTATAGGTGTGGACAGGGGGAAACAAAATTTTTGCAGTGGGGTAGCACAGAAACTAATTAGTGTTTTTTCCTGTGTGGAAAATCAAAGTAATTTTTTTAAACACTCACTTTTATCGTTTGTTTTAATTTGAGAGGTACGTCAAAATAGGAGTCCTCATGGTGTAGGGCAGTTCATGTCAGTCATAAGCAATCAGAACTGGTCCATTACAATTTAAATGGGTGATTGCGCTGTAAAGCTATGCTAGTATGGGTACAACGCCATAGAAAAATGCTTCTGCAACATAAAAAAAAAAAGTTCTGCTAGAAAAGTATTACTTACTTTATGAGCAAATAGGCTTCACACTGGTTGTGTGTTGTGACCAGAGAAATGGCCGCCAGACTTTAGTAAGTGGTGGCAATGGCCACCTGAATGAGTGCAGCCTTGGATATAGCTCTTTCAGCAAGCCTCCTCTCTCCTCCAGATGCATCTTAGGAATTTGATCCTTCAACATGGTGTACTGAGATTGATTTCTGGGTCACAGGCACTAAGGAGCAGTAGAGACATGGAGGCACAAATGCAAAAAATGAGAAAGCTAGATGCCTTTCCATAAGTCCAAGGTGACTACCGTGACACAATGCTGAATGTCCGCAATTTTATTTGAGTGTTCTGAATGTTAGAATTTTTTGCATGACTCTGCAGCTGACAGTAATGATGCAAAAAATGAATAGTAAGTGTCTAAAATCTCATTATACTGCACCATGTCAGTGTCCATTACATATATGGAAAATAGTTTGCATTAAATGCAGTTTTAATGTTATCCACTAGAGGTCAGTGTGAGCCAAGTCCTGCAGGCGGCACCAGTCTGTCTGTCTGTCTGTCTGCAGTAGAAAACCTCAAACTCATGCACATGGAAGTGTGTGTTTATGGAAGGAGAGTAAAGAGGGATAGACTTACAGTAGGAGTGAGGGTATCCAGGATGAGATCATCAGACAACTGTTCCTGATGCAGATGGTGATTGGAGCTTTAAACCAGGTGCTGCTCTGTTGAAATCTACAGGAGGCATCCAGCTGATGTGGCAGCTCTCTGGCAGCCATGTTGGAGGCCCTTAGCTCCATGGACTCTTCATTAACCCGACTTACCTGCTGATTTACTAATTCTAACTCGCAACTAACTACCACGCAGACACCGCTCATTTCTCTTAGTACTGAGAACTGATCATGGCTGACCCATGACTCTTACACCTGTTTTTAAATTTTTACCCATGACTTATAGCTTTAACAATGTCAAATGTCATTCTTGGTTACCTCATTTGTTTATCGATCTCTTGGCTAGCAGCGTCTTTGCAGCCAGTTATCTTCGTTGTGATGATGAGTGTGACGGTGGGTCAAGCGAAGAGCGCGGCACTCTCTCTAAATTGCAGGCATATGAAATGTCATTTGTGTCAATAAATGTGTTTTTTCTGAAAGTGTAAATTTATGCCTATTCTGTTTGTTATGACTTTTGTATGCTCAGTTTTCTCAAAATGCGATAATTTAAGCCTCTGACATTTTCCATCTGGCTGTATGAGCAACATCTTGCTAGATGGTCAACAGTGAGCGTTAAACATAAAGTTCAAAAGACTACATTTAGTGGGGAACCTTAAAAACAAGCAATTTCAAGCGTACCCTTTGGATTTAGAACAATAATCACCACTCAGTGAGTCAAATTCACCAACATAAAGTCTACAAATGCAATATTAGAAGCAATCTAATGACCAGTCGCAAACTTAAAAAAAAAAAAAGTAATCTATCATGCAAATTTAAAGGTGTAATCATATTTGTTTTCTTTGCTTCAGACTTTACTGATCACAAAGTCTAAGCTAAAGCCGTTTTCGCACATGTAACCTGGACAAAGTTGAAAGAACGTCCTGACAGCAGGTCTTTGTCAGAAGTTTCACATTAGAGAATGGACAACTCACAACAGGCGATAGTCTGCAGAAGATGCATTCATACTACTGGAAGTCCTCTGTGTTTGTATCCGGGAGGATGGACACAAGAGGCCTACTTACTCTGAATTGACTAGTTTATCACCTGCACTGTTCTCACATTACACAAATTGGCACCATCAGACATGACGTGGAGTTTGTGGATGGGAGCTGGCAGGTTGAAGACCGTTTAATGTCTGATCTGAATACGTCAGGCATTTGTGCCTCACGGCACTACGCCAAAAGTGTGCTGCATGTACGCTGTGTGTGTATGCTACGTGTTTGGTGTAGCCAGTAGTAAGTGTTGCTTTACCTGATTTATTATTAGGGTTACTGCAAGTACCTAGCTCTTTTTAACAATCTAGGTCACACTACATGCACAAAAATTTAGATGCAAATCCTAGACTTCCCCAACTTCAGGAACTGTTTATGTTAATTTTCTAGACTTTAATTTTCATTTCAGATTAATCCACCACTACATGAAGGTATAAAAATCATGCTCTTGGTAAACTAGCAGGTAGCTAATCTAGCAACAAGCTGCTGATGTTGACTTTCTCATGGCATCCACTCCTTTTACAATCAGGGAATCCTTTTAACCCCGATTACAAGACAGTCTTAGCCTGTCTGATATTGTCTGTTTCAAACAGTTGTTTTGAGCGAGGGTGCATTGGGCTTCAGGAGCTGAAGCAGCTAAATGGAACTCATCCATCATTCATCTTCTATTTTAACCTGCTCCTGTGCAAACAGCCTTTTCTGTAACGGCCACTGACTCAAAAGTAACATGTAGTGGGTTTGTGTGCTCATGGAGGTAGAACAAGGGATAAGAATATTGAATTTCAACAGACTTGCACCTTTGAAAAGTTCTCCAAATTAAGCCTAATTCTGTTTAAAATGAGCCATCAAAGGAATCCTTTAACATGTTTAGTGTTAAAGGGTCAGGTCACCCAATTTACAAAAAAGAAAAAGCATCTGAAGCCTGTGAATTGTCTCCACCTAAACTGTAGAAGTGAATGGACTGTTACAGGTCTTCCCTCTGTTGAGGGGACAGCAGACAAATAAAACCAAAACTGCATAGCTAGAGCAATTATCTTTTGGGTAAACCTATCCTTTGAAATTCAGTTTAATGACCCTACATTAACATATCTATGGAGACATTGTGCTCTTTTATGATAGGCTCTCACTTTTCTTTAAAAAGGCTGACCACTCCCTCCTTAGTTCCTGGCTTTTAGTACGATCTCCTGCCATTATGTAAAATAGCCTCCTTCAACTTAAGGAAAGGAGAAAGACTCACCATACACTGTAACCAGTCTGACAGTGAATATTTAAAAATGTACTGAAAATGGAGCTTTAAGGCAAAGCATTTGCCTTGAAAATGACACGTAGGCAAAAACTAGTGTGCTGCATTTTCCTTTTTTTGTTATCCACTGCAGAATCTGTCCATCTTAATGAGTTAAACAACGTCAGGTGGACTGCAGATGCTAATTTCTCCAGAGATACGTGTCTGTCTGTGTTAGCTCTGTGTGCCTGAACGGTGGCCTTCCTGCCTGTCAGTGCATGCTGGGATTGATTTAAGCTCCAGGAAGAGAGGGAGGGAGAAAGAAAGAAAGACCTTGCTCATAGAGCCGTATAAGTTTCCAGCTGACAAATAACATGTAGCCTTCCTGATGACCTCAGAGCCCCTCCCTCCTCGGTGATGTTGATGATCCACAGATCTGTGCCTAATCTGTTCATCCCCTCCCCCTCTGGACCTCCATTTTCCTCACCCAGTCCTTGGTGGTGAGGGGGAGGGGGCACATGTACAGAGGGTAAAGTGGGTGTAGGTCATTAGTCAGTGGGTTAAAAGGACAGCGGGAGGAGCAGCACGCACACGCAGCCCGTATACATGACTGTCCATGATCATCGACATACGACCATCGAGTGATGGTGTCATATTGACTCCCAGCAGAAATGTCCATTAAAACCACTGACTTTTTATATTAGAAAACAAGCCTTGGAAAGAGCTGACCCTTCAACTCTGTCAATTCTGTATCATCACACAACCTGCAGAGCAGCTCCCCAACCTGATGTTGGATGGTGCAGAAAACATGATGGAAGGCTCCTTTTCTCTCAGTAGCTGACTGTGACTATCAATAAAACAGTAACATCACTGACTACTGTGGACAAATGTCTATTACCTGCGCCCCATGTTACCAGTCAAGCCATCAGCGCCCAGTGGGGATGATGCAATATGTAGGTTGAATAATGATTGGTTTAAAAGTTCCCTCGAACAGGTAAGGGAACTAGAAAAGAGCAAAGAGTGAGATAAAAGTCCCTGATGAACAAAGTGTGAAGAAGCACAGACACTGGGCCTCATTTACTAATGTGTGCGTGGAAACGTTCTTGCCCTGCGCGAAAAACAAGTGTGTACGCAAAATTACTGTCCGTTTTATGACATGTGTCCACCGGCCTATTTTGTTCTTCACCGTGCGTATGTTGGTAAATCAGAATCATTCTGAACCAACAGGATTGTGGAATCTGCATACTATCTGCATACTGCCACGCCCCCATTTCTCTGTATGAAGAAACACGTTTACCTCCAGGTGAAGCTTGGAAAGCAGAGATGATGCTGCAAGAGAGAACCCTGCACCTCTAAGGCAAGAAACCAGGAGAAAGCCTGACTGAAGAAATTCCGTTGTGTCCATATAGGAAACCAGAAAAGGTGCACCTTTCCAAAGTGTTTCCACCAGCGTGACCATGGTTTAAAAAAAAAGAGGCTCCAGCTGAAATAACAGAGGTTCTGAATATCATTTCCCCTGAAACACTCACTGTGGCTCAAGTAAATAAAGTTTGGACATATGAGTGTTGATATGAAGAAAGACTAACGGACTACAAGAAAAAGAAGAAAACAGGTCTGTCAGCCTGAGAAACTCACTGCAATAAAAAAATAATATTAATATTGATAATCCAGATTCTCCACCATCCGTTCCAAAAAAAACTCGACTGTAAGTGATTACATCCAGCAATGATAAAAGTCATTTTTAATGAACGATCAGATAATTTAAGATAAGATGAGATAAGGTATACTGGAATATGTTCAAAATAAAAGGCTAAAGCCTACACCTCCCCATTTAGTATTTTTGTTTTCTTTGCATACAATTTAATTTTTTATTTTTATATATTTAACTGTGATTCTGAGCATTTTGTGGCTTATGGCGTTTTGGAAAACGAAATAATGACGAAATGGCAATAATAATAATAATAATTATTATTGTTATTGTTATTAGGAGTAGTAGTAGTATGAACTGATTAGCTGACTTGTGTGTGAAACGTTCATACACACACAGATTTGAGTGTAAGCACTGTTAGTAAATGAGGGCCGTTGGCTGCAGTGGATAGTTGAATGTTCTTTTAAAATTTTGTTTTACTCCACAACAAAGGTGTTCTTTATCTTTTATAACTGTTTTCCCGACAGTAGGGGGCGAAGCTGAAGCACCAACAGCAGCAGAAATATAAACAAAAGTAACTCACTTTACTGGTTGTTCCACACACTGCCCCCTGGTGGCAGTGCACAGCTACAACATGTAGATGAAGTTCTGCACAGCACCAATCAACACAGTGGCATGCAGGGACTTTCAGTTGTGATCAACAGTCAATGAAGCTCCTCAGAAAGACTGGCTGCCAAAACAGCTCTGACCCATCGGAGCACGGACGTCTGGGGGTGTCCCATGACGTCTGGCAACGGATTTGTTGGTGATTGTGGTATAGGACCTCCGTGGATTTAGTTTGTTCTGTGATTCGTCAGGACCTTGGACTCTGTCGAGTTCCTTGCAGATTTGTGCAGATTTCCAGTGTGCTGGGGTGCACTGTCCTCCTTAAGGCAGCTGCTGCTGTTCAAGAGTGGTGTGCTTGGCCTGTGCAAAGATTTCCCAGCAGAACATTGCATTGTAACTAAGCAGCAACTTCTGAGGCTGAAAAATTAAGAAATAAAACATCATTTGGATGTTTTTTAAGGCTCAGAGTTAGGGGTGTGGGCACTTTGATTAACAGGTGTGCAGACATAGCCAGCTATAGCTGATCCCTGTTAAAAGGGTACCTGTGTTGGTACCTTTTTAATGTAATCGTCTGAAAAATAATACAGCCTGCTGTGAGATACAGACCATCAGAGAAACTTTTTGCTTCGGTTTTGGTGAGTGAAATTCTACTATTTTATTACTCAGCACTAATTAGCAGGCATGTTTTTGTGTGCGTTGTATCTGTACAGTTTATGGATGCAGCTTGCTAGGATTAGCTAATACTTTAGCGCTCCAAATATGGCCACTTCTGGCTCCAGAATACTGCAGTGGGAGTTCAATATGTGGAGTGATTTTGAGGTGACTTCACATTGGCCATGTCCATCTTTTATATACAGTCTATGATTGTACCAAGATGGTCATTGTTATTCATTTAATCTGTCAGTGGTTTTATTGTTGTGGCTGAGTATAATGATTGTGTGAATCAGCACGATAATGAAAACAGCGTCTCGTGTCTTGAACATGAGTTTAAGTGACATTTAATGCCTGGCCTTTTTATTATCTGTTGAACTGAAGGACTGACGGAGTCATATGTAATGACCCTATTATATTAATGAGATTAGCTCCACCTTCAGCTGGCCATCCATCTGTCCATCTGTCCATCCATCCGCCTGTCTGGTCACTCATCAATCCACCATCCCTCTCTCAGCCAATCGATACTTGATGTCAGGATGAGGTAAGTGATGACTTCAGAGTCATTAAGTGATATGATAGGTTGACGTGATGCCATCAGCAGCCGCTGCTTGAAATGGATGGACCCCAGACACCCTGGGTCGTATTTCACCGGTCTCTGGTGTTCAAACGCGCGCGCGCGCACACACACACACCCACACACACACACACCCACACACACACACACACACAGACGCCAGCCCAGTGAGAATCTCGTATCTCCAGCCATAGAAATGGATTTTTCCCCTGCAGACCACACAGGGCTGATTCATATCTCTATTGATTTAGATGAGGAGATGAACTGAATGGGATGGAATGAGATCGGACTCAGAAATAAATTAGAAATTAATCAAATTGATCTCTTCAAGATACACACACAGATACAGTTACATATATATAACATATTTAGTTGCGACAGGGAGACATTGAGCAGTGTTCAGCTTTAATCTAAAATGAATTATTAGATAATGCTGCTGAAACGGTCATGAGTCGCCTCAGACAGCTGAAGGTCGTGACAGTAAAAAAACTGCGGTAATGCAGCCAGATGAATGTTTCCAGGAAAGCACTCAGCTGTTTCACACTGGTTTGGCTGCTCGTCTTACCAGTCCAGTTACTGGAATTTCTCAATCAGGACAGAAAACTCCAGAACAGGATCAAATTAGAGCACAAAACAGGATAACAAGACTGCTGTCTGAAATATCTGAGCCCTGAGCTCTGGTGTCAGGCACATATGCCCATCATCCACCCTCATCTCTCAATTTTTACCGCATTTATCTAAAAACCAGCTACTCACAAATCTAATGCGAGTTACATACAAATCTCACTGTAGTGAACACATTTTTATCTGAGCCAGGAGCACCACTCATAGAAATTACAATGGTGCTTGGTCCTCCACTCTCCATCAGAATGAAATTTCTCAGCAACTCTTCAATGAATTGACATGAGAGAGGAGAGGACCTCAATATCACAACTCCACCCCGAAGTCACAACTTCACAAAACCTCCTTGTTTATGACGTCATGAGTGCAAGGTGGGCAGACTGTGCTGCTTGTGCTTAATGCTAATTTCTCTTCATTTTACTTTCTTCACCTTAGCTAGCATCTATCCAGCCATCCATTTTCTTCTGTTTATCCAAGGTCGTGGGTCATGGTGGCAGCAGTCTGAGCAGAGTATCCTTGAAGTCCTATTCCCTGGCAACATTTTACAGATCCTCCTGGGGAATTCCAAGGCACTCCCAGGCCAAATGAGATATATAATCCCTCCAGCAAGTTCTGGGTCTATCCCGGGGTCTCTTACTGGCTAAGCCTGTCTGGAAAGTTTCCAGTAGAGGAGCCAAAAAGGCATTAGATACACAAACTATATCAACTACCTTCTTTCTACGTGAAGGAGTGGCATCTGTACTCCAAGCTCTCTCCAGATGTCCCAGCTCCACACCCTATCTCCAGGGTAGGATCTTTAAAGAAAAAAAGTTTGTCTTTTACATAATTTATGCCTCTTGGATGAGAAATTAATTGTATCTGTGATTTTATTCTTTCAGTCAGTACCCAGATCTGCATGTCACTACTGCATGTCATTAACTTTTGCCCACTCTCTCCAATACTTTGTGTTTTGTCCTTGTCTCTCTATGCCCCCCCCAATTGCAGTAGATGGCTGCCCTGGTTCTGCTGGAGGTCTCTTTCTGCTGGAGTCACCAAGTGCTTGCTCACAGGAGATCATCTGTTGGGGTTTCTGTCTAATATTGTAAGGTTTTTACCTCACGATATAAAGTGCCTTGAGCCAACTGTTGTTGTAAATTGGCGCTAAATAGATAATATTGAACTGAATTGATCTCATGACCATAGGTGGGAGTTGGAAGGTAGCTAAATCAAAAGCTTTGTGAACGTCTTGAACCACATTCCAAGATACTTCTATTCCTTCACTTAGGCTTTTCAAATGACACCCTGCTCACTTCACCTACACATTCAAATCCTGTCTATGACCACAGCCAGCAATGTATTACAAATGAAGAAATAATCTACTGGATTAATTATGGGATGGCACAGTGGTGTGGTGGTTAGAACTATCACCTAACAGCAAGAAGTTCCTGGGTTCAAATCTGCCAGACAGCTGGGGACCTTCTGTGTGGAGTTCTCCTCGTGTCTACCTGGACTCTCTCCGGCTACTCCAGCTTCTTCCCAAAGTCCAAAGACATGCATGTTAGGTTAATTGGTGATCCTAAATTGGCTGTAGATGTGAATGTGAGCGTGAATGGTTGCCTGTCAAACTGTGATAGCCCTGTGATAGATTGGCAACCTGTCCAGAGTATACCCTGCCTTTCGCCCTTTGAGAGCTGGGATAGGCTGCAGCCAACCCACGACTCAGAACTGGATAAGCAGAAGAAAATGGATGGACGGATCATTTAGGATTTTCTCAACATAAGCGTTCTGTTTTTGACAAGTGGCTTGTAATTCACACTAAAACTTAGCAAAGCTCTCAAATACATTATGAAAAAAAAAGAAATGATGTGCCTCTTGATGTGAGTCATTTATTAGTCTTTTCCACCTCTAGTGGTGATTAGGAGGAACTGCAACAACATGCTCAAAATTGTATTCTGCACACAATCTGTCACAGCTGAGCATCTAGAAATATCTAAAATCATTAAGGAGTTTATTTGTTGTATAAACTGTCAGTATGGCCAACACAGGCATCCTGAACAGGAAGTGAGGTTGAATGAATGCCATTAAGTTCTCCATGTGTGTGTGTGTGTGTGTGTGTGTGTGTGTGTGTGTGTGCCTGCATCCTTGTACAACTATTTTTATGGGGACCAGTTTGAGTTTTTTGACCACCAGAGCGAGGACATTTTGGGTTTGAGGGTTAAGACTTGGTTTGAGGGTTCAGGTTAGAGTTAAGTCTGGTTATGGTTAGGGTTACGCACTTACTTAGGATGGTTATGGTTAGGGTAAGGAGCAACAAAATACATTATGTCACTGAGTGTCCTCAGAAAGATAGCCATGCAATCATCACTGTGTGTGTGTGCGTGTGTGTCCGTGTGCATGTGTGTGTGTGTGTGTGTGTGCATGGGCAATTGATGCACTGGCTCCCAATGTCACGTTTCTACCATTTGTCTCCCTTGGAAACAGGGAGAGAGAGACTTAAAACCCCAGAGCAAACAGGGGGACATCTGGACCTGTCTCTTTCTCTGTCCTCCTCCTTCTCCCTCTTTTTCTTCTCTCTCCTCGTCTCTCACACCCCCTCTGTCTTCCACGTCTCTTCTCCCCCTCCTCCATGCCTTCCTCACTTCTCTCTCCTCCCTTTTTATCATATCCTCTCTCCACTCACTCTGTCACTCTCTGGGGGCTATCAATCACGGTCGCTGTGATGGCGGTTGGGCTGTAGGTGGTCATGCCGACGGCAGATGGCTCTTTATCGCTGGAGGCCTGGCCTCTCCATGACAACCGCAGAGAGTAGGAAGTGACACATCCAGCCGAGTGGAGAGAGATTCATCTGGACAGGACACACTCACACATGAAAGAGTAAGAAAAATGAAAGGGCGAGGAGAGGAAAGCTTCCAGTTCATGCCTGCTCAACTGTATTTGTCTTGTTATTTTTTACTTTATTTTATTTACTTTTAGCAGTATAGAAATCAATGACAATACTGATTATAAGTGTCCACTATCCCCCATTTCTTTGAGTGTGTCCTGTTTAAATAATAGTATAAATAATAGTATTTTCTGCTTTAAAAAAAGTCTATAATTTAAACTAAACTGGGTCATTCCATATAAAATCAGTCAAATCTGAGAAAAGTTCCCACCTGACCCCCTCACACAACAATCTAAAACCAAACTCTTGTTGAATGATTTTTTTTTCTGTGAGTAATTTTGAGCATCAATATCATAGTTTCAACAGCAAAACACTGCCAATGTAATGTCTATGATGTAGAGGATCAGAAACAAGTACTGGTATTGTGGATGTTTGATCTGTTTTCTGATAATTAAATGGAGAAAACCTGAAAAAAATGCTTCTTGGGTAAGATTTCAAACATTGTATCAGTAAGTGGGATAGATGGCTGGTCAAAACAAGTTATAGCATCTGAAAGGTTTCCTTCTTAGCTACATTTTGATACCGGGCTCATCTACTAGCCATCTTCTAGTCCTTTTGGGTGGTGTACGTTAGCATTATTGGAGGTTTTTCACTGAAAGCTGGACGCGAGGCTGATGAGTGCAATGAGGCTGAAACAAAACAGGAACAATGAAGACCAATTGGAAGCAAATAAGTCAAGCAACATTGCTTCCGCCATCCCTGTCTTATCAGTGTTGGTTTGTTAACCTTGGCAAGCTTGCAAAGATTGTGTAAATAAGCAACCTGCACTTTCTCAAACAGGATACATGACATTGTGCCAAGAAGCACTTTTTATTTGGCACCTTTAATCTTTGAGCCCAGAGACATAGAAAAAGGATGCCCACAAATTACAGTAATGATTTCTTGAATGAATTAAAGACTAAAGTGACCTACTATTGTATTGCTTTTTCAACTTTTGACTCCTTAATTTGTTGCATTGCTGGTCACTCCTGAATTACCTAGAATACCACAATGCCTTGCAAAGTAATTTGCTTGTTTCTCTTACATCAGGCATGCCCAAAGTCCAGCTTGGGGGGCCAATCACAGCCCAAGGTCAGATTTCTTTTCATGGCCTGTGGTACCAGTCTTAAAAATGTATGGACCACCAGCACTGTCAAACAGAATCGATAAATCATACCAGTTCAAAGTGTCATTTCTCTTTTCACCTCATGGTGGCAGCACCATCTGATCTATCTTGCAACCGCTTGTGGATGATTTCTGCCATGGTGGCTGTAAGAAAGAAAAGTTGATAGTGATGGATAGTCAGATGGAAATGGCAATATTTTTTCACTGAAAACCAAAACAATTGTGTTTGCCTAGTTTGCCAAGAGCATATTGCCGTGCATAATGAATTCAATGTAAAGAGACACTGTCAGACAAAACATGCTAATGCAAATGACAAACTATCAGGGAGCGACTGTGCTGAAAAAGTAAAGCAAACTGAAGCTGGCTTGGCCTCACAACAGTAATTCTTCACGCAAGCCCATGATTCAAATAAAAATACCACCAAAGCAAGCAATGAAGTGGCCGTGTTAATTGCTAAACATGGCAAACCTTTTACGGAGGGTGAGTTTATCAATACTGTCATGAATATGGTAGAGAACATTTGTCCTGAGAGGAAGCAAGAGTTTGCTAATGTTTGGCTGGCTCACAATACTGTAGCAGGGGAGAACTGAAGACATACCCTCAGATATTAAGAGACAACTGTTTTTTTTTTTTTTTTTTGAGAGGGGGTGTTTGTG
>VUQI01018418.1:21144-37157 GCA_015106735.1 Paratilapia polleni | reverse complement strand
GGGGATGTTGGGGGGGGGGGGGGGGGTGGGAGTGGGGGGGGGGGGGGGGGGGGGGGGGGGGGGGGGGGGGGGGGGGGGTACACATGTGCGTAACGATGATAGCTACACTATACTCGGGAAAAACAAACACCTCAAGAGACCCATATATATCCACTTGCAGGGAAGTTTTATAAACCAGACCGCAGTACATTTATCCACCCACTCCATTTTTTTTTCTACATGGGATTACAAGGTGGTCAGGCTCTGCCAAGAATCCTCTAGGTGCAGCGCAAAGGGAGTGAGAGCAATGTGTGTGAGAAAAAACCCAAACTACGTGACTTTGGAGTCAAACGGGTGGGGGTGGGAAAGAGAGAGGACCAGGGGGTCTTGAAGCTGAGAGGCCGGAAATGGAGAGAAAGACCAAGGAGCAGTGGGAGACTGACCTTTTACAAGACAGCTGTTCTCTCTCAGGTGCTTGTTCTCAGCATATCTGCAGCCTTTTTTTTTTTTCTTTTGCATTAGTCATTATTTGGTCCCACGGGATGCAGAATAGGAAGGGGTGAGTGTTTAATGTGGCAGGAAGCAAAACTACACTCTTACAAATGCTTGTGACCCCTTCAGGAGAGCACACAGCTGAGACACAGTGCATGTGTAATACAACAATAATTAAGCTTTTCTCCACAACATGTGCATTAATATATCTCTAAATGGACATGGGGCTGTTTCCTTTTATCTTTTACCCATTTTGGAGGCATTTTACTCATTTATTTAGGAATAACAGAAAGTGAGTGGGAAAAAAATGAGGAAAGATATGCAAGAAAAGTCCCTCTGCAGGACTAGGACCAGTATTTCTATCCAGCCCAGCAGTGGAGAGAGACTGGGCAGCCTGTTCTTATTCCTAGGTCATCAGATACTGCTGTTGTGTCTAAGAAGCTGGTGTCTGATGTTCTTTAGCAGCAGTGCTGTTTTGCATCTTGTTTATGGTCATAATGAGATGGGTCGCACTCCCAGCTTGTCACATATAGACACTTCTCTTGGTGTCACATTTAAGCACAGTGGGTGAGCATCATTTTTCAACGTGTAGGGTTAACAGTGTGAAAGGGCATATTTTAACACAAAAAAATACTGTTTTTCTTCTTTTCATCTTTTAGTGCCTAAATCTAACTGGGGACTCAAGGCAAAAGTAAAAAGTGAGTAAAAATAGAAAGCAAAAGCCATACATGAACCACTCTCTTAGATGACAGATTTGTAAGTCAGTGTCCGATGTAACATTTTACCCCCACTGGGTCAGTAGATCAGAGTTTGACTGACCCCTTGTGTATTTTTATGTGCTTTATAAGTACTTTAGATTTGCACATGTACTCCTCAATACATTTTACAGTCCGTGTGCATTTATTTTTACTCAAAAATGCGAGTGAAACGATAGCATCACCTTCCTGCTGTGTTTTCAACCCCACTATTTACAGGCTCTTTATTTCACTACATCACATCCTTTAATGTGAAAAAAAGCTACTGATATCCATCCATCCATCCATTTTCTGTTACTTATCCAGGACTGGCTTTTGGGGGCAGCAGTCTGAGCAGATACACCCTTACCTCCCTCTCCCCAGCCACCTCATTCAGTTTCTCTAGGGGCATTCCCAAGCCAGCCAAGAGATGCAATCTCTCCAGTGTGTCTTGGGTCTGCCCTGGGGTCTCCTCATATTGGGATGTGACCGGGTAGCATCCTGGTCAGATGCTCCAACCACCTCAATTGGCACCTTTCAATGTGGAGGGGCAGCAGCTCTACTCTGAGTCCCTCCCCAATGACTGAGCTCCTCACCCTATCTCTAAGGGAGACCCCAAACACCCTACGGAGGAAGCTCATGAATGCTGCTTGTATCCACGAGCTCATCCTTTCAGTCACTACCCAGAGCTCATAGCCACAAGTGAGGGTGGGAACGTAGATGACCAGCTCCTGACAGCAAGAAAAAAAATACTTGCTAGCAAGGTTTTTACTCCAGCCTGTTTGCTTCACAGGTGAAATAATAACTGTGCAAACACCAAACAGGCCAGCAGCTAGCCAATCAACTCGCCCGACATACTTTTTTACTGCCCCCGGCCATTTTGTCAGTGGTTATGTCCACCCGTTTTGTAAGTTGTCCACAGGACACCCTGTGTGTATCTCTGGTACACCAGAGGCATCTGAAAGAAAAGCAGTATGAGTATGAACACGCTTGGATTGCAACCAATTCCCAAAAAGACTTAGTGCAAGAGACCCACTGAATTCCAGCGACTAAAAACCAGTATGATGACTATTTGTCTGTCACACATGGGCAAAATATATCCGGAAGACCAGAATTGGCCCACAAACCCTCTAAATCTGGCCCATGATGTCCTTAAAGGAAAATAAAACAACTCCCTAAAATCAATGAGAAGCTAAAGAATATAAAGTCTGTACTGCTATTTAACTCAGCTTCAATGCTGTGTGTTTACTGACCTATGCAGTAGTGCATATCAGAAATCTGGCAAGATGTAGGCTAATTTAAACATTGTTTAAACATGATTGTTTTTCTTAATGTAGTAATATAATATTTTAATGTTTTGATTCAGTTTACAGCATGCTAGTGTTAGCAATGTGTGGCCCCTGTAATCTACCTTCTTATCTGACTGCCTAAGTCAGTATGGTACTCCAAAAACAACATCATATATCATATTCCCGTGATTCATTAAACTCGAGCTTTACCCCTTAACACTGAGTTCCTGTACTGTTAAGATGTCAGTTAATGTTAAGGTTAGACCAGTTAGAACAGCATCACTTTTGAATACAGCTTACCGTTATCTCCAAGATGTACCTTTGGAGTATGGACCACACAGTTCTTGATCTTCTCATTGCCACATCAGCTTTGAACAAAAACACCTAGAAATTCCCTAGAAATGTACTTTTCTTTGCACATTTTATGCATCACTTTGGCTCACTTTATGATGTCCAGATACTGATTAATTGGAAGAAATTCAAATCATAAAGTAAAAAGCAGTCTAACTGTAATATTAGTGCATAAACTGCCTCTAAAATGGCCACAAATGTGTGTTACACATGTAGAGACAGACGTATTTCAAGTATGCTTCTTTTATGAGAGTACTAAAGGAGTCAGAGGGGGTTTGTTCAGTGCAAGGAAAAAGCATTAGGTGATACGGCGCACCTCATCTCCGGCAAGCTCTCCAGGTTACAACTGCACAGGGAGGGGAAGGGGATTTTTTTTTCTCCCCCCTGCGAAAGTCTTCAATCTTGTGAAGCCTGAGGGTTGAGTAGGTGTTTAATTATTAAAGGTGTTTGAACAAAAGGCTATTCTAAGCCTGCTGGAGCCACCAACTGGACATTCTCCTCAGTGTTTGATGGATGACTACTTTCAGAAATAGTCTGTTTCCTATGCTGTGTTAGTGTTAAATTACCCCCAAAGACTCCCAGAGACCCATGCTGTCTTTTCTCCTTGTTAAAGAACGATATCCTCACATTTGTGGCTTTTCACAGATGCAGCAACATGCTGTGTTTACAACTAAAGGTGAACACAAAGATTAATCAGCTCAAGAGGTAATGCTCATCCATACAGTGATTTGGAAAGTTCAGTTTATAATGCAACTTTAATGCTGGCCGGGTCAAATTTTAGAGGAAACTAGAAGTGCTGCAATTCCAATGCTATAAAGGCTTCTTTCGGTATTCATAGCACATAGAGCCTGCATTAACATTAAAGAGAATCACTTTTTAAATGTTACACAGTTGAATCCAATTAGTATTGTACAGTGGCAAAAAAAAGCACTTTAATCCTTTGATTAAGAACATAAATGACATAAAAACTTTATTAAAAGTCTTCAGTTTAAACTTTGCCTTCTGCAGAATTGCAGAACTATTACTCAAACTGATTAAGAAGCAATTTAGTTTCTCTGTATACCTTTTGGTAGTTTTAAAACTAGTCCTTCAAGCACAACCACAATACAGACTAAAGTTAGAAAATTTACTTTCGGTGTAAAACAGCAAATGAAGTTTGGTCCCCCATACTGAAGTCCAATGTTTTGTTGACTCATCCATCCACCCCAACTTCCTCCTTAAGCCAACTTTTTTCTACAACTATCATTGCAGCCAAAATGTGAAACAATGAAATATAATTATGGGCTGTAACAGAAGTTTTCAAACATCCGTGAAATTGCACTCTCAGAACTTCCTGTTTCATAGGGAACACTGGCGAGATAGTTCAGAATAAATGGGGCACTATGGATCTCTAGCTCTAGGTTTTTTTTTCTTGCGATTATGTTTTCAATAAAAGGGGTGTTTCCAATAGATATAATTAACTTCTTATTTTTCATGTGTTTTCAAATGTAGTAAAATACCTTTCTTTAATGATATCATGACTCACAACGCACTTTTTGGCATTCACCGTTTTGATTTAAGGTGTCAAAGCAGTACCAGCCAAGTTAAACTAGATAGTGTCAAAATTAGACAGGGACATACTTTAACGAACAAGGTTTATTTGGTTGAAACCTAAACAGTTTTAGATCCCTAGGCTACAGGGACCCACAAAAGTCAAAACAACCTAACTGTCCATCTAATTTTTGTTTTAAGCATTCGGAGATCCACTGACCGACAAATAACTAACCACTAACATCAACAAAATGTTAACATATAAAGTCATTTGCATTTTGTGCACTGCTTTGATGGTTGGTCGGTAGTGGACATTCCAGGCTTTGATTGCCTAGATAACCCTCGATTGTAATTACCATTTCCTCATACGCCAATCGGTGATATCCTTTGGTCCCATTAGTAGCCGCTTCAATCGCTCGCCTCAAACTTGAGAAAAATTCAACTCTTCACACCAGTTATTTCGCATTTTGTTGCTACAAGTCTCAGAATTTCATTAACATTCCGCGGTCTCTGGTTGTCACATTGCTACATGTCTCTTATTTTCCTTTTTTTTAATGTGGATTCTCTTTGGCACAAAGGCAGCATTCACATGGACATCAGTCATTCATATCGCGTTTATTAAAATCTTCCTGCACTGCCGTTAGCCAATGAAATCACATTATGAAAAAATCCTGAGAGAGCGAGGTGGTTGCCTGTGCAAGTTGTATATGAACAAAGTTACTCATAGGTTGCTACCTTGGCTAATGCTAACTGCAATCGAAGCTCAGATAGCTTGCCTTGAGATTATTGGTTACTGTCGTCATAAAAATTGCAAAAGCAAAGATACCCCCACAAACATCAGGAATGCCCACGTCCAAGTATTGAATCCTGCGAAACTCTACATAATGATCTGGCTTCCGATAGTATTTTTCTAGTACCAGCATAAGTGAGGAAGCGTGTTAAAGCTAGCCAGCTAGCATTAGTAGGTAAGACCTCAGTCACACAGGCCTAGAGACTGGTCGGCGATCCCCTGGCAACCAGTGTCACTAGGGAAAAATATGTATTCCCTGACCAACTGGCTGCTGGAGGTTGCTGGCTGTCAAAATCATTTGCAAAGAGGGTGCTGTAACATTAGCTAACACTAGCCAGTAGAAATACAGCTTTATCCAATATAACCTATTTATTGAAACAACATTTCATCCAATTATTGCTTTGACCCAAACATCCACACATCTATTGACCTACATATGACCACATTAGTGTGTAGCATGTGTGTTTTTGCTAGACAACAAGCCAAATATGTTCTTCAGTCCATCTAGGTGGACTGCAGCAAATTTCAGTAAGCGAGCAGGCTCTGGTTTCATTAGCTGTTTTCGCAAAACGTACCAGCCATGATTTATCAAAACAAATTCCAAGTGAGTTGTAAAAAAGGAGAGCCTATTAAAGAGTAATGTAAGCAAAGCAACAAACATAAAAGCAAACCAAGAAACATAAAAGCATCACATAAAAAGACTGGCATCAGGAAAGATTAATAAAACATTACACATAGGAGCAAGTCTATGAAAGGGAGAGTCAGAAGAAATTTAAAAAGATGATACTAAGTTGGTCAAACTCTCACTGTTCAGGTTGGATTAAAGCTCAGGAGCTCTTCCAGATTGGATTTTTCAATGGCCATAGGGAATTCATGATGTTTCCATAGAGTTCAAATAAACAGAAAGCATGATTGCGACCTGGTTTACCCTCTGATTTATTGGCCAGCAGGTTTGTTTTTGGTTGGTAAAAACTGCATGACATCAGTGTTAGGAGTGTCAAAAGTTGCAAGAACCAGAAAACTGGATTTGAACCTGTAATCCTTTCTAATCTGTAACATCGAAAATATGGTCAAGGCTGATTAACATCTGGGCAAAGGCAACGACTGCCCCAGACTGCCACGGGGTACCAAAAGCCCCACAATTACAGTCAACTGTCTTTTGGAAAATACATCAAAAAACTGCACCTTGGAAGTACAAAAGCACAAGGAATCTTACTAAAATTACTTTTGGCAATATCTTAGGTTTCTTTTGGATTAGTTATAATTTTAATGCAAAGGTATTGTGCCAAAATCACAGTGAATTCTTTATAATATCAGGAAAAGAACTTGTTTTTCACCAAATGTGCTCTTAGATGAAATGCAGGTCGTGTAACCCTGAAAGAAATCTTCCTACAAAAAACAGACACTTCATAATTCTGGTGTTTTCTGGGCAGTTCCTGATGAAATAAATGAGTTGTTTGAATTACCACTTAATAACAGGGTTGGAGCAGATTTCTGGAGACGAGGTTCCCCTGTGGTTGCTGGACTATAGGTTCAGACTGATGTTTCCACAAATTAAAAATCCACCCAAAACCTTGTGAAATCAGCCTGTGGTGCGCCAATACCTGCTCAGTCAGGACCCCTGGGTCAGTAAAATTCCAGGTCGGAAAAATGTTAACAGAGCCTTCGACACTTTCTGGTTTCAGAAAATGAGGGGAGTCCAGGAGAAGCATTTTGAGGGTTACGGTTCATTTTCCTACCTCTGAGAAATTCAAGGAAAATAAGTTATTTCACCCACTGTCTGTGTCACTTAAAAATGGCTTAAAAAAGAAACCTTCATTCATTTGATCTGTATGCAAATATAGAGCAGTTAACTAAAACTTGTCTCTCTTAATTTATGAGCCTGATATATTTCTTTAAAGTACAATATGCAGCAGCCTATAGCCCTGTTAAAAGTTTTATATTATTTTATGGCCAATATGTGAATGAATTGTAAAATCGTAAAAAAAAAAAAGAAACACTACCTTTCCAGATGGTCAGTTGCCTCTAACATGCAGTAAAATGATTTTCCCTCACCCTCAACTGGGGGCAACATATGGCTGCCCCTCCCTGAGCCTGGTTTCTTCCTGTTAGTAGGTAGTTTTTCTTTCCCACTATTGCCAAGTGCTTGCTCATAGGGGGCCATCTGACTGTTGGGGTTTTCTCTTAAATATTTTAGGGAAAAGACCCTAAAATATAAAGCACCTTAAGACAACTGTTATTGTGATTTGACGCTATATAAATAAAATTTAATTGAATTGAATTATATGTGAAGGAACTGGGTTAAATTTGCGTCAGTGCCTCTGTTCTGCTCCCCTACATAGTTATCACTGAGCAACATGAGCTAGTGTTAGTTTAGCTTTAGCATGGGTCCTCATTAACAAGAAAGCTATCATTAGCTGGCTAGCATTAGCCAGAAGAAAGACAACTCAGAGATGTTTTTGGTTCCCAAATGTTAGTGATTATTCCTCTATATAATAATTGTCAATAAGTGACTTGCTTCCACTACAATACAGAGTCCAGCACGTACTCCACAATGCCAGGCCTGTTTTTGTAATAATAATTTTAGAGAAGAAGCGAGTTAAAGCAAGCCAGTTTGCTGCTACATTAGGTTGATTGCAATTTATTAGCATTAGCATGTAAGCTAACATTAGCTAAGGTTAGCCAGAAGAAAAGCATTACGTCTGCAAGTAATGTGACTCATTGAGGGAGTTTCTTTTGGTTTTGGTAGTAAAAAAATGACTCAAAGCCGTCTTTTGTTTGGCTAATGCTAACATGCTTACTAACAAAGGTGAATGCTAAAACTAAGTTCCACTCATAGACAGTATAAAAGACGGACATAGCAACTGTGACGTCACCCATTGGTTTCTGAAGTCTCATTTTGAAGCCTCGAGATGAGTCTTTCCACCATAGCCAGGGGGGCAGGTCTGACTGTGACTATAGTTCATTTACTCTGATCCGAAAGAAAAAACTCCAAGCGAACTCCAAGTGAACCAAAACGCATCACTGTAAACCACAAGAGAACCTTAAGTCCGCTTATTGGTCAGATCTGTTTGGGACAGGAGCAACAAAAGTAAATACAGGGAGAAGGTGCTGCGGTTGTTTTTATCCGCACCCGAGTGCGATTACGCCCTAAGATAATGAACTCAGCGGCAAAGTGTTTACAGAGGTCAAGAAAGAAAGACTTTTTCACATAGAAAAAGTCTTTCTTCCTTGCAAAAGCCATCTGGTGGCCTTCAGATGGAATGCAGGTTTTTAGGCACTTAAACATTGGCTTCATTTTTCCGATCAGGAAGCTAAATCCATGTTTTATACTATCTATGGTTCCACTTTGATGGGCTATATGGAAAAATCATATCTCCATAGTGTATATTACATGTTTTTGTCAAGCACAAACGCGATCGATCATGCTTTTCTATTAATGTTTGCAAGGAAGAAAATTAAAGTTAGCCAGTTCGCTCACTATGCTGGGTAGGTAGCTATTCAGTTGCATTAGTAGGTAAGCTAACAGTAGCATAAAACAGAAACTAGCGTTGGGGCAAAACAAGGGTCAAAATCAGCATTTGATTCATGGAGGAATTTTCTTTTAGTTGTAAGGATCAAAACCGAGGATCTTTATTCTGGCCAGTGTTAGCTGATGCTGGAGATGAATACTAAAGCTAAATTTTGATGGATTATATAAAATAATGAGATCATTGTAAGTTTTAAACTCTTTAAATATTCCCAAATGTATATTAATAGTGCATTTTACATGATGAAAATGTTAGCCTGATACAATTTTTGTCAAGCATTTGACATTTCATTTATGGCTATAACTTGTAGCCCAGTTCTGAATATACTGGCTGACTGTGTTTCTGCCTCTGAGAAGGCCTCTGAGCTCTTTTGATAAATGCTACAATTACTAAAGAGAATTTCTCACTTATTACAATTTGAGTGCAATATGGGTCATTACTTCTCAGTTATGATAACATCGTTCTCACCAAAGAGTCTGTTGCGATCAAGGAACGTGGCAACACTGCTACATTGCTTTCAAATAGTTCAGAAAACATGAACACCGAGACAAATACAGGTTGGGAACGGGCCAAAAAAATTTAGTCTGATCATCTAAACAGCTTAATGTGGATGAAAAGCTGAAAGTAAGCACACCTTAAATGTTGGCAATATTCCCCTGACGCGCAGGAATTTGATCTGTAAACAGATATTTTCTCAGTTTGCCATGTTTCCAGATCTTAGCGTTAACTTGGTGGAGTGCAAAGTTTCCATTACTGGCTGCAGTGACTGCCAAAACATTTGCAATCAAGTAAAATCAAACTCTGAGCAGAGTATTTAAACCTTTAATTTCTATCTTGACAGTTTAAGCAGCAGTGTTTTTAGTTTGTGCAACATCAGTTTAAAATATGTCGTGTTTAAGACAGTTTTGACAGAGTTTATTATTCTGAAATCATATGATATGTTACCCTTTGTGCAGAGTGTGGTTGTGCAGGAGGAGCTTTTATTCCTGTACTTAAGACAAGCCTCCTGCCTGTGACTGTGGCGTGCCAAGCGGGCCACCGTTCCCCGCTAATCGACTCTGAAAGCTTCAGTGGAAAACTTCAGCTCTGACCCAGTGACACCGGCGCTCGCACCACAACAGTGTGCCCTCAGGGGAGAACCTAGCATCGAATTACCTCTCTGCCCGGACCTGTACTTTCTCCATGAGACAGTATGTGTTTGGAGGCTGGGGTCGTACTTGCCTTGACCACAGGCTGACTGCTCGCCCCGGGCCCCTGGCGTCAGTGTCAGGGAGAGGTGAATCGGACTATCTCCACTTGCAAATCTATCCCCCGGGACCTCAGAGCCCTCGCACCATCCCCACCTCCTCTCCCACCTCTCGAAAAACATCCTTTTAGAGGGGGTCCATCGGCCATTATGTCCCTCCTCACCTCTTTTGCCACACCAGCGGGGCGCTATCTGAGGGGAGGAGAGGTGCGACCACGCCACTAATCTCTCTCCGAGTTGCCCTGCCCATGTCACTCTCCTCCAGTGCTCTCCAAGGACGGCTACCTCCACAGTCAAGGTGACACAGAGTTTAGTTTTTTTCTGCAACCAGCATGGACACAGACCTGGACTACCGGGGTTTATGAATTACAGGCCTTGCTTAAGTGGTAATTTAGGCAGGAATTAAAGGATAACGTGTATTTCAAGGGAGGAAATCCTTTGAGTTTCCTTTTATAATAGAGCACCTACCTCACAGTGGGTAATTGGAGCCAGATGTTGCTCCATGCAGCATTAAAAAGCACCGGCCTTTCTTTTTTTCTTCACCCCTCTCTCTTCCCTCTACGTGAAACATTTTGAAATTCTGTCATCATACCGGCTTTTGTGCGCTTGTGCACTCGCGTACACTCCTGTGTCTGTGCCACATAATCACATTAGTTAGATTTAATCTAAGAAGAGGCAAATTATGCGCTTTTCCCATCAAATTTAGCTGCATGACGAGCGGCGTGCAGAATCAGTGAGTGCAACCTATCCCAGAGTGCTTTACATGGATGGCACAGGACTGGGAAAAGGAGACCGAGAAGGGGAGCTGCAGGATGAAAGGGAAACACTAATAATGTCTCACATGTGTACTGGCAAATTGTCTGCTAACACCGGCAAGCAACACTAGCTGGGAACGTGGCGGCAGCCTCCTAATAAGCAGCATGCACTATTTATGATCATAAACCAAGGGCAGAGAGGGTGAGCGCTGTCAAAATAAAAAAACATGTCAATCTTAGCTCCCCACTGTTGCCTGAGCTCGTTGCCTGTCTGTTAACGCACTTTTTTTTCATGTTTGCCTATGATGTACAAAGGCGGGAAAAATCACATCAAACCCGCAGATTTCTTAAACTTCTACATGTCTGAAAAGGGGAGGCGAGGAGGGGGTGCTGGAAATCAAAGGGAATATCAAAGTTGGGAGAAGTACGGGAATACGTCTGTGAGAAAGTAAATATTTTGTCCTAATGGTTTGTGTGTTTGAGAAAAGCACATGTGATGAAAACCAGGGATATACACGTCGGTGCAGTCGGCAGAAAGCTAGGTGGGGAAGTACGCTTAGGTGAAGAAAAAAAATGAGGCCAAGCTTCGTTTTAATACTTCATAGGGCATTGAAAATTCCCTCTGAATTTCCCTAACTTCTCCCCACTCTGTGCAATTATGCATGTTTATTCATTTTGATTAACAGCGATGAAAAGTCATGTCCGCCACGAGCCTCATATATGAACATTTGTGCCACTGAGCGAGTGACAGGCCATCAGAAGCACATAAAAGGCCCACTCTTCTTCTTCTTCTTCTTCTTCATACCTACTAAAACAGCAGGTAACTGAAGCAGTGTGAATATTTTACAGGTCTCGCAGGACGATATTCAAAGATGTCTACAGTCCTCGAGAAAAGTTGATTTGAGCTGGTGTGACACGAGTAACACGTTGATTAGTTGCATTGGGCCCTGAATCCTTTTCACTTCTAACAACTACTCCACTTCTTTCTTCTCTCGAGCCTCCTCTCTGAATACACCGGCCACTGGAGGGATACATGGAGGAGAAAAAGGGAAGGAGCAACGGAATTTGACTGCTGCCAAGTTAAAATATCCCCTTTAAAGAAAATGAACTTCCCAAATATGGGATAAATAAGAATATTTCTTATTCTTATAATTCTTATTATACTTATTCCTTTTAAAGTGAATAATATCAAGGGAAACAACAGAATTTGACTGCTGTCAGGTTAAAGCCTTTCCATTAAACTAAAGCATATCTTTTATTTCACCAGATAAAGTCTTGCTGAGATTATAAATGTCTTGTTTTTTCAGCGTGGCCTGGCCAAGAGGGCAGCAAGCATCTTTTCCAGAGAGCCAAACTGACAAACATAAAGTAAGTGAAGGGCCAGGCCTTCATTAATTCCATTAATAAAGGCTCCATTTATTTAGTAGACATGATAGATAACACAGTCAAAGCGCTTCCGAAATAGCTAAAAGTATAGTTAAACCTGGTGCATCATCCTCTGAATTTTACTGAATCGGTGTCGGTGGTTAGCATGGATGTTTGCATATAAATGGCTTGTCTTGAGTCCCCCTAGCTATGTATCCAAATCCAAAACAATAGAAGGAAAAAAAACCCAGAATTTAACAGTGTGTAGACAGATTTATTTGCTTTCACCGCCAAGAAATTAGCAAACAACAACAAAACAGTAAAGTGGAAAAGAAATTTCCAAAACAAGCAGGATATCATTGTGTTTACAAGTCGTGGAGTCGACTGCTGTTTGTAGCTGAAGGGAGAAAAGAAGATTGTAGCTACCGAACTGCACTTCAGTCCGTTTTGTGTTATTTTATTTTTTTTTTACTTTTATTGTTTTTATAGCTATTAGGCTGCTTTAGTTTTTATTTATTATTAAAGTAGGCTACTTATAATTTGATTAATTTGCACAAACACGGGCAGGACTCAAAGTGGCCTCCAAAGTAGCCCTATGTATGCTAACATTTCTTTTCTTCGTTTCACAATTGTCCGTTTTGTTGCTAATAATAAATATAAACAAATTTAGCTATTTTCTGTAACTTTTTAAATGCAACAAAAACAAAGTATTATTGTAAAGAAAATGCAAAGGTAAAGCACTAAAAAAAATCATAAATTGCCCATTACAGAGTAGTCACATGTAGTAAAAGGTTTAACTGTTTACACAGTTTAGTCATGTGGACAGGCTAATTTATACTTAACAGGCTGAGTCCCCTTTATTATTAGGTTCAAGTATGGTACGTGGCTCCATACCACATCTAGTATTTTCCATTTTTTTTCACAATACGCTGTTGAAAGTATTGTGACTCTGTGAAATACGCACAACCTTTGCATTTTCTTTATTGATGCCCTGCATTGTTAAATAAATAACAAATAAAAGTTTGGCTACAGAGAGGCAGACATGAAGCCAAGTGATGAAACCAACATGTCAGCATGTCATTATTTAATGTTACATATTAAGTCTTCTCTATATAGATCTTTTTCTGGTTTTTAAATTATCACAATGAAAAAAGTGAAATATTATCATACGAAGCAATCATAAACAGATGAGAAGACATAACATTCAATAACATTTAATCCGGTTAAACCAAATGATTACTTACATCAAACAATCCTCTCGAATGCTGAATCAGTTTTTAAAATCAGCCTACATCTCGCCAGTTGTCTGATTTACACCACTGCAGAGGTCACCGATGAAACATTTACATTATAAATGTGGACTCAAACTTTAATTTCTTAATGCTACAGACCTGCAGCGCTGAATGAAGCAAGGACTGGGCTAATATTTACTATTTATGAACAAACACATTCTGTTGCACATACAAGTATTTATAAAGAATAATTACAGATGGTCATTGGCAATCATATGTTTTTCATCATTAACATAATGCTGCCTTATATTTGTTTTTTTGGAGGTTGTTTTTTATCCTTTTAGGATGTCATATTTTGCCCATGTGTGGTACAGACAAATACAATGAGTGAACACAATATGCGCTTCATTTAAAAAGGCAATGACTTCACCAATTCAACTATTTTGTCAGTCCTGATTTAAGCAGCAAGCTCTGACATTTTCAGGTCCTTCTGCAGATTGTTCCAATAAACAAGAGGCGCCTACGTAGAAGCTCTTTTGCTTATTTCTGTTTTGACTCTAAGGACAAACATTTGCAAAATATTTTCCATGAGCAGGCCAGACTAATTTTGGTTTTAACACATATGTACACAGATGAGAAGATGAGATTTACGTAAACCAACCAATGCAAAAGTCTGCACACTTAGCCACATAAAGAGAACAGTAGTGTATTTCCACAGCCAGTAATAGTAAGCAGAATGGTATACAGGTATCGAACTTCTTTTGGTGCAGGTCAGCTGCATTTATGTTGTAGAGAGCATAATACTGGAATGCAGCAAAGGACAAAAGGTTACTCTTACAAAACTCAAGTTGTGTTTGTAAATGACAAATTCTGACAAATAGTAAGCTCTGAACAGTTGAGATGCAAGGAGATTATACGGTAAGTCTTTATTTGAAAATGGCATAAACATGGATTTATCTGCATTTCATGCCAATTCAAGTTCAGTCACAACCACTGCAGTCAACCAAAGACTGAGGATTTCCATATGCATTCAGTGGTACAGCACTGTTTTGGGAGCTAACTGACCTTCCATGTGCATACATGGAAAGCAAGACCCTCATATAGAACAGAGCGGGCATCGGTGGCAAATGATATGACACTAATTTTGTCAGACACAGCATAAAAAGGAGGAACAGGGGTCGAGGTGGGTTGCAAAAGGGCTTGCAGAGGCAGCAGCAATTGTGGCCTGCCTCAAGCAACACTATCGCCAATTTGAGTTAAATGGGACTAAACACATCAAACTCAGACTGCAGGATATAAAAAGATTTAGCAAAAGAAAGTGGCATCCTTTTATTGCAATTTTGTGTAGTGTAAATTGTTCACACTGCAGCATAAAACAATTTTAGGGTGTAATTGAGAAAATTTGCCCATTCAATGATGTTCCAGATCTAGAAGTATTTATATTACAAAGTAATAAGGCTTTTGTTTTTTTTTTTATTACTCCGAGCTCATTCCCAAAATGTCATGAAACTGGGCTGCAACATAACGTGTACAAGCTGAACTTGTACACATCTTGAATCTAAATTTAAGTCACCATAATAAGAACCTCCTCCACCCTTAGAGGCAGAAACATGTAACATGGAATGCTGCAATAATTGCAGTGATGTGGTTTCTCCAAAACAGCAACGGTATGCGGAGAGACAAAATAAAGGTGAGAAAAAGCTCATAACTTCCAGAAAGAAAGAAAGCAGCAAACTTTTCCAGTGATGTAACAGGGCTGCGGCGTTCACTGTGGGAGACTAGACTGGAGGATGGGAGGAGGGATGTTGGAGGAGAGCGCAGCAGCTTTGGAGTATATTAATAAAAAGAAAGAAACACCAATTTCCTTCCAACAGCTGAGCACCTACAGGTCATTATTTCCTCTGCTGGGTTGTAATGTGAAAGTCCCGAGCCCTGGTCGAGAAAACTTCCCTCTGTCAAATCAACAGTAAATAATGACTTGGTCAGAAACAGACTTATTCCCCTACCTTGACCTCTAGCATTAAGGCAACAGCAATCTGTAAACAGAGACTTTTGATCACAACAGGCTTCTCCCATAAAGTCAATTACACCAGTGTATTTGGTCAGATGTGTCACAGTATCCAAAAGAATAAAACTGGGTATCATTATTGGTGTTACTTTATCTCCTTTTTTTATCCACATGTACAACAGAGTCATTCAGACAAACATGAAAGTGTCATATTGTAGGAATTCACACCTTTTTTTTGTCACTGCAAGGTCTCTGGTAATGTGTTAAAGATCATAATCACACAGTCAAGGACAAAAGCCAGCTGAATGAAATATCAAGAAGTCACACTGTTGATTTTAAAGCCAACTTGCAAAAGTAGTTTTTAAATGTATTTTCTTTGTATTCTCTTCGTATTTTGCATCCTCAGTACGTGTATATTTTTTGATACTTTCTGCTGCATTTCAATTTTTGCCTATGGGTCTGTCTGTTATAATTGTTACAGGCATAAAACAACTGGAAAGACAACCTCCTTCCAATTCGTAGTCTGCATAGAAGATGCTACGGTGGCCCTGAGAGGTCAAACGCACTGCAACTTAAGAAAACACCAGCAAATAGAAAAACGCTGCAAAAGCACACAAAACACAACGGAAGTCCCCCAAAAAAGCACCGGAAATTAAAAAAACAACAACCCCCCCCCCCACCAAAAAAAAAAAAAAACAAAAAAGAGAAAAAA
>VUQI01018418.1:1274-12238 GCA_015106735.1 Paratilapia polleni | reverse complement strand
CCTGGCCCTTTTTTTTTCTTCTTTTCCTTCGACATTGCCATGAGGAAGCGGCCTTCTTCAGGAGGAGGGGCGGGGAGACGGACCCCGGGGCAGGGCGCAAACCACCCGCGAACATGCCTGCATTATTAAAACCGGACAGCACTGTGAATCAAAGCCTGGAATTTGTATTAAAGACCTGGCCTTAGGCAGTACGACTGATCAAAAATATTTTTTAAAAAAGGGAGAGATAGGAGGGGTCCTGTCGATTTGTTTATTACTCCTGTAATGTTCCTGAACTGAGTTACTTTTGTGAAAAAAAAAATCTTAGTCAAGATTTTAAACTTTGCACAAAGAGGTGTATAACAAGTCACAAATGCAGAAAATACCATGAAATTCACTTTTCGTGCAAACCCCCCCAAAAAAACATACTAAACTTTACTTATCAGCTTGTGTTTTCACAATTTAACAATTCAGTTTTATTTATATAGCACCAAATCACACAAAAAAGTCATCTAATGGTGCCTTATACTGTAAGGTAGAAACCCAACAGTCTGACAATCTCCTATGAGAAAGCACTTGGCAAAAGTGGGGAGAAAAAAATCTCTTTTAACCAGAAGAAACTACCAGAAGCACCTGGTTCAGGGGTGGAAGCTATCTGTCACAAATAGATTAGGGCTAAAATGATGATGAACTTAAAGATTATGCTTTTCTTTATTTTCTGTCACATATATATATATATATATATATATATATATATATATATATATATATATAACATGGTAGATGTTCATATTAAACATAGCCAGAGTTTCAAATAATGAAATCAGTGTTTGTACAAGTAATCCCTGTGAGCCAAAAACTCAGGCTTCAGACAGCTTTGTGTACTCTTGGATCTGTAAGATGTCATAGAGAGTGGATAACCCTAATATGGTCATCTCTGGCCCAGAAGCCCCACCCACCCGCTGTTCAAACCTGTTTAAGATGGCCAGCCAATCGGAAGAACAGGTTAAAGGGGGAGGAGCTAAAACAGCTTGTTTCAGACAGAGGATGAACTGAGGGGCTGCACAAGATCCAGTGTAAGATAAATAAGGATTATTTTGAACTGTGAATCATGCTAAGCTACTCTAGTAATAAGCAGAATACATGCAAAAATATTCATAATATATCTAAATAGAAAGTGGAAAATTACAAACATTATTTGGTTAATATTTGCATATATGAATAGTACTGCAAGCTGTTATTATAACCTATAAATATGTTTTAAAGTTAAGTGATACACACTATATTATCTTCAGATAGAGCTTAATTCAGCATTGTGGTAACCTGGACAATGGAACTTTCTAGCATGCATTATAAAATGCACGCTATCATTTTTAACCCAAAACCGTGATCTTTTGTTAAAGTATTTTTCATGTCCAAAAGTAGTTTTAGTGCTGAGAAATCTAATAGTTTTTGTATCTATAGCCTAATCAAATAGAGACTGAAAAATAAAAACTGTGTTTAATGTTTTGCTGGTTTGATTTCAGGTTGTGGCTTTAGAATGTACAGTTTTGCAAAAAAATAGCCTGTAGTCTCATAGATGGTACTTAAAAAAATCATTTTGCTTTGATGCATTTAACATAAACCATTATTTAAAGAAGCACAAGAAACCCCAACTAGATACCATACCATTTGCAATTCACCCAACTGATAGCATAAATAAAAGAAACACTGTTGGCTGTGTAGGCCAAATCAATTTGCATTAAAATTCTGTCTTACAGGTATCAAAATTGTCAAGTATGGATGTGCCTTATGAGCATAAAAAAATGCTGTAGCATAGCAAAATATAGAAGACAATGAGAACATTTGAAAAACCTCTGAAAAAAAATTAGATAAATTATTTGGTTGAATTTATATGCTACAGAAGAAAGCTAAATGATTTATAAATGGATCAGATTATTATGAACCAGCAAAAGGAAAATGAATCTACATTTAGGTCCACAGGTTTTTTGACAAAGACCATTTTTGTAGTTTTGTCTCTGTACACCACCACAGGTGATTATAAAACAACAATATGCGGTTGAAGTGCAGACTTTCATCTTAAAGCCATTTATATACACAATCCCCCATTTTCAGCAAGGGCAAGTCAAGGTTACAAAAAATGTGTCATTGTCTAGACCTAAATGTACAAGGCTTAATATTTTACAATTAAGTTGATCTTATCGCTGCACTGCACAAAATAATCTCCTTCTCGTTAGAGATAAAGGAGGAAAATGTATGTTTAAAGAAGCTAAAGGTGGCCAGGACAAATATATATTAAAAAAAAAAAAATTTATAGAAATAAATGTTATTTTTAAAATATGTTTAAAAATCAGGTGGTAAAAAAAGATATAAAAACTTAAGTATAATTATCATTGTTTACAAATCGTTAGTTTTTGTCTTTATTTATTCATTCTATAAGAGTATGCTCTGTAAAAAGGGAAGATAAAATAGGCTAAAGCTTCAGCATTCATCGTTTTTGGTCAATAATTTGTGTTCTTCCCATTTAATTCAGTTCCTTGTTGCCAGTGTTTACTTTTATGGGCTTTTTTCCGTGTTTGCTGTAGTTTTTGGAAAACTGTTAATAATGACCGAGATGATTTGTCCACATCACAAAAAATGTTGTCTTGAACTGCTGTAGGTAAGGTGGATCATTTAAGTGCTGTATCTGTGTTTAAAGCAGGTTTGCAAAACTGACGGTAAAGCGATTGTAGGAGCATTTGGGTAAAGCTGCAAAGGCAAAACTATCCTACATGTTGCTTCAGGATTACTTACATGGGTTAATGTAGAACAAATTATTATTATTATAGTTGGGGGTCCTCTTGGGGTTTTGTAGAGCTTAAATGTGGATATTCAATAGATAAAGTCATTTATTTGCTGTTTAAAAAGCAAGAGTAGAAACTACATGCCTTGTGTATTCACTGAATTAATAAATACACCTATTACATAAAGAAAATAAGAAACAAAATCTAAATAAAAATGTCAAAATACCCAGAGTTATTTAGTTTTCATTCTCCAGATGCAGCAGTTAAATGAAAAACATTTTAAAACCTTTAGGTTTGGAAAGACTGAACAAACAGACTCTGGTATTTATGTGTCACTGTGTCCTTGCTGGATAATATCACATAGGTGAACACGGCAGATTGTGCTTACCTACTAAATCCGGCATTAGAAACGTTTTATAAAAAAAAAAAAAAAAAAAGCCTCTTACACGCCAAACATCAAATCCGTCCTGTCCTGTCTGAGTGCTCAGGCACTGTGCCAGATCTACTCAGGTAATGCAGGCTGGAAGCTGACTGCACAAATCTACCACCGGCTGTGCCTGGGACACCACCGCTATAATTTTCCATCATCTATCATTTGAGAAACATACTGTGGCATGTGAAGTAATTAATTAGGAAGACAAATACGGGCAGAGAGGGAGGTTTTATGTCGATGGGAGTCGTGCTTTGATGGATTGGACGGCAGGTTTCTGGGGTTGAAATGGAACATTGGGCTTATACGTGTTGATACCGGCATAGGGATAAGCTCTGCCTCTAATTCCACTGGTCACTGCGGTCAGACTCTCACTCTGACTCCCTGCATCTCTGTTTCTCAGTCTCTCTCCAGCCTATACAGCTAATGTGCTTTTGTCATGTTGCAGGCAATTCTCATTTAAAGGTTTTAACCTCAGAATATCCACCAAGTCGTCATGTGACCTGTTTAGGGTTACAGTCAAGGTTACAGGTTAAATCTACGCCTTTATATAGATTTTTTACCTACAGAAATGGAAATCTTTTAACTCAAGGCCAAATGTTTTTTCAGTAGCTCACTATGTAAATTTAAAACAGATGAAAAAATTATGGTCATAGACAAATATGCATCTTATCCAGGTCCAGATTGCGGGGGCAGCAGTCTAAGCAGAGATGCCAAGACCTCTCTCTCCCCAGCCACTTACTCCAGCTCTTCCAGGGGGACACTGAGGCGTTACCAACACAACCAAGAGACATAATCTCTCCAGAGTGCCCTGGGTCTGCCCCAGTGTCTCCTCCTAGCTGGACATGACCAAAGTACATCACTTAGGAGATCGGGTTGCCAAGACCTCTGCCTCTGACTGCTGTACGATCCAGATTGCACTGGACCCCTACGGTCCATCCCGTGGGTGGTGGGCCCACGGAAGAGCTGCCCCACCCTCTTTTAGGCTGAACCCAGCTGGGCCCCATGGGCTGAGCTCACCTAACTCCAAGGTGAGAACCCTGATCACGACAAGGTAGCACAATCCATTGGTCTCTACTTCATGGGTGTCTTCAGAATCATGCTCAGTCTCGTTCCTCACCCAGGACCAATTTGCCTTGGGAGACCCCACCAGGGGCATGTTGCCTTGGACAACAACTTCTAGGGCACCCAAACTCTTCCACTGTAATAAGGTGGTGATTCATGGAGGAGCATTATCATTGTTTATCCAATGTTTATTTTTGTCTTCTGTTTCTTTTTATGTTATTATTTTCTTTGGTCTTTGTTTCAGGTTAAATCTAATTATAAAATTGGTTCCATTTAGAATATGCTGTGTAAAATTAATGTGTAATTCAGTGATTTACTTTAATGTCCTTTTTTGTTATAAATAATGACCAAAATAAAAACCATTATCATTATTTGTAAGGCAACATCTTCTAGTTTCTGAAACTATGCTTGTTTAACTTATGGCTAAAAGGCAGCTTAACCCTAAGGGTCGTGCCAGTGACCCGGTGGATAGTAAGGGGTTAAAATGTTCATATTCTACTCCAAATCCTCACAATTTTAAAGACACAAACTTTGCTTCAAATGTGAAGAAAAGTGTCAAACAGGAGAAAGCAATGAAATGAAAGGTATTATCTTAGGTACATTTGAAATAGGCAGTGGCACTCCATAATTAGTGTTTAGTATGTCTGTCAGCACACATGCAATTAGTACAAAATGGTGAAGTTATTATCATGCAAAATCCTCGAAACAAATTAAATTGTGTAGCAAGAAAATGTAATTATCTCTTGCACTGGGCACATTTTTCATTTGTTATCAGGAAAACATGCCTGCGAGCCTCCATATGAAACTACGCCTTGTGATGTTGTCTATTTTTTGCAGTGTGCTGCACCTTGCAGACTGCCAACAGGTGCCTGCTGGACTTGGTGGGTGTTGATCCAACGCCAGCTGGCTGTGTTGATGGATGACCAACCACCGGCCTCTTTCTTTATTTCTTTCTTTCCTTTTTTTTTTCCTCTTTCAAGCCTGCAACACGAGCTGCCGATCCAGGAGGAGAGAGGCGAGGAGAGACTAAGAAGCGGATAGTGATCTGAGAACCAAAAACTGATTGGGTTTCAAAGAGCTTGGCACCGGCCCACTGCAAGAGGCAACCTGCCAAGAGAAGGTTCCTGTGTACTTTTACAACGGTAAATGGGAAGTTTAATCAGAGCTTTATTGAAATGGTGATTTCCTCTGCAGTCACGAGTGTGCACACTCATACACACGCTGATCCACGTATTATATAACACAGCACACGCATGCTTTGTTTATGTAGATGCACTGTCTTAATGAGGTGCTTTTTCACAACCAGGAATCAGGGAATATACATACACTCATAGTAAGGGTACATTTGCACTGTTGCTGCAGCAACTAATCGATTAAAATTGATCATAACAATACCTGGAGATTAGTTGGGTCTTGGTTATGATGCAAGGGACGTGCTGCAGAAATATGGCGCAACAAGCTAATGTTGCAGCAAAGAAGCAAAGGGCATGAGCCAGGTTGTCAAAAGGAAGAGAGTACTTCACATTAACCCTCTGTGGTCCAAGGACCCAAAATCCTACCCCTACACAGGATATTTGATCTTTCAAAAATTGTTTCCTCAAGTCTTTGGCAATCAGGGGACACAAAAATAGCAATTGTAACTAACACACACATCAACACCCACACACTGGTTGCCCAGAGGTTGAGCAGCTGGGCGACCATTTTTGATCATAAGGCGATTACACAGGTCACCTAGTGGGAAGCAACTTGTCTCCAAACAATTGTAGTCCAACTCGGACTGACTGCAATCAGTCTCAGACATATTGGTGAAGGTTTGCAAATAATTGTCATCTAATTTATAAATACAGACAGACTGTCAATCTGAGTCAGTCAGTGCCAATGAGTGCAATTCATCTGTGATGCGTCTCTTTGCAATAGGGGACTTAACTCATCTGGTTGCCAGCTGGTTGCATTCTGGTTATATTTCTATGTAAAAACAAGCAGTTAAATTACCATCCTGCAGCAACTACGTCACTCTTTGTGGAGGAATTTCTGAATTTCTGTTTCAAATCTCTGAGATTCTGGCTAGACTCTGAATGTAAGCAGTTAATGTGAATTTCTGTGTATTTAGACGGCAACAGCTTTGCAACTGATGGCAAAAGATCGCCGATTTATCACAATTAATCGCTGTATTATCACAGACAGATTGCATGTAATTGCCAACTTGACCCTTTTCAATCACAGACTGATAGCAGACTGACTCCATCTTACTGGCATTTTATCGCCGTCTTGATGCAACAAAGCTTTTCTTTGAAGATGGCAACTGCGACTGCGAGTGGTTGCAAACCTGGTCCCTGTCTTTGAAGCAACGGTTTCAAAGGGAATGAGATTACAAGATCATTGAAAACGGTAGCAATAATTTTGTTCTATGGTTCTATGAATTTTGTCTATGCATGCAGCATGCTCACCAAACTAGCCAGTTCTAGCTGATAACTTTGTGCTTGACCATCTGGTCTAAATATGGCCACCTCTCAGCTCCAAAAAACCAACATGGCAGTGGCCAAAATGCTGATATTGAGGGTTCAAACTGATGAGTAACTATGTCCCTCTTTGTATAGTCTAAGATTCAAACAAATACTTATATAATAAACTAAAATAAAATGGAAAGACAAAAATTCTTCATCACACATGTAAGGGACCTTTTTAAAGAGGTTTTCTGACTTTAGAAATACAGACCTGAAACATAAATAGGGATTTTGTAACCTAAAGATCACTCCTTTAAAGATAGAAGTTTTCATGTGCAGAACAGGGATAGTGGAAATACAAGGCATGGATATATGATGAAGATGGAGCTGGCAGGCAGGAGGAAAAGAGGAAGACCACAGAGAAGGTTCATGGATGTAGTGAAGGGGGACATGTAGAGGGTTGCTGTGACAGAGGAGGATGCTGGGATAGGATGAGATGGAGGGAGATGATCCACTGTAGCAACCCCTACAGGGAGCAGCTGAAAGAAGTTTTCATCATTAAGAAGATGCAGGTTCTGTTTATTGTTTCAAATATACAGTCTGAATTCAGATATAGATAATTACTGCTGTTCAATTGATGCTAATGAAGCTTTTCAAGCTCCAGTGAATTTTCTATCAAGTGGATGGTGATGTGTATGAAGCTCTGTTACTCTTTTTATGATTTCTGCAAAGTTTAGGCTTAAGAGATAAAGGTTTTGCACATAACCAAAACCTAGAGGGATGACATTAGAGGTCAATGTTGCAACTATCAATGTGATAAACACTGTGTCTGTATCACCGCACAAAATGGAGTTTTACGTAAGGAACTAGTCTGTGTCTCTCTGTGCCAGTATGTACACCTCTGAGCTGCTGCCTGCATTTATAAGGGCAGTGCATTGCTTTATCTTCCTCCAGCCGTGAGGATTAACAAGCCTCGGCTTTGCGCTGCACCTGACTGAACCTGCCTCTCGCCTCTCAGCTGGAGGATAATGCCCCTCCGGCCGGCGCTCTGTCCGACCTCGCCCTCAATTTGCTCGGATTTGAACTCTTGAATTATGGCTTACTAACGGTGTCTAACAGCTGGTACAAGGAGGGCTCCTCCTGCATATTTAATCGCATGAATTAAAGATGACCAGGAGGCTGCCTGCCCGGACCTTTCTTCTCGTTGCACTGGCACAATGAGCGAGCTAGAGTCAACTGTAGAGGTGATCTGTGTTACAAGAGGGTCGAGGCCTTCTGCTGTCCCTCACATCAATTTATGTAATCTAGTCTTCTCTATATTGGGTGGGAATGACAATGTGCACAACTGTTCACAGGACCCAGAGCCTCTGCAGTCAAACATTTTACAGGAAGGCTAAAAATTATATTTGCAGGAAAAGAATTATTTGAGCAATTTTAACAAACTCCAACACCTAAGACACAAACAGATCAGTTAAACTTTAGAATATAGTTTAAAGTGGCAGTATATGTTCAAAGAGAAAACTAATATTAATGTAAAGTTAGGTTTTTCAGACCTAATGTTGATTTTATTCACCATTTCATTCGAAGCACAGGGAAATGCTAGGTATTTGGTATTTTAGACGAACTGAAATGAACCATAAAGTCAGAGGAAACACAAAGTTCATCTTTATCTCGACTACAACCATGAACATCTGATTTAAATTTGGCTGCTGTACCCTGCAAGATCATCTCCTTATGGACAAATGGAGCTCTTCCAACGCTCATGCCAAAACGGAGTTTATTAATTTGGAATTAATTTTGGGGATGAGGGCAAAGGTGCAGAGTCAAATCTGGCAGAGTGGGTGATGAGTGATGATTGTGATAATGGGGCCAAAATACTCCTGTTTTCAGTGGTCACTTGATGGCAGTCACCAAAATGTTCTGGAAAAAAAGAAGCAAATAAAAAAACTCCACATTACAAAAACTGAGAGGTGTACGACAAACTGAAACAACACTAAAGCATGGTTCGTTCCAGCAGTTGTGACGTTAATTTTGGCATGTTCCAAACGTTTGTACAATTCTAAAAAGTTTGAAAGTTAATATTTGGTACGACCACCTTAATCCTTCAACACCACTGGCTGAAATGCAGCCCCAAACTATGACAGAACCTCCACTGTGTTTAACAGATGGCTGTAGACACTCACTGTTGTACTGCTCTCCTGACCTCCTCCGTAGACAGTTTTTTTTAGGCCTGCCACTTCTTCTTTTGTCCTCCACTTGTCCAGTTTCATCAAATTTTTTAAGGACACACTGCACACCATGCTGAGATATGCCAAGTTTTCAGCTAATAGCTCGTTGTGAATCACCTTGTTGGTGCAAAACTACTATTTCATGCCTGTCAAACTTTGTTATCTTTGACATTTTTCCTAGATTTAACTAAAGAAATGTAAAAAAGTATGTGTTTTTTGTGACAGTTTGCCAGTAACAAAGTGCCTAAAGATACAATTTAAAATTGGTTCTTTGCTAAGTTGTCCAAGCAGTGTAGACACAACACTGCTTCGTTCCTTGAGTTAGGAGCCTTTTTTATGCTTGAGTGATTCATAGGTCAGTGTGAAGTGGCTTAACAAACATAAAGACATTCCTCTGAAAATGGTCAGGTACAAGGACTGGACTGAAAATGAGTGAAAAAGCAGCCAATGTCCAAAAAAAACTTTGAAAGACCTTCTGAAAGCCTGGAGAACTATTGCTCAAGAGCACTTTAAAAAATTACAAGAAAGTCTGCCTCCTTGGAAGCAAAACAAAGAAATCAGAGGTGGATCGAGACTTTTGCACAGTGCTGTACAAGGTCATTAAGTCATTAACTTAAAAGTTAAAAGCCAAAAGATCACCAAAGTTGCTAAAATTCTTCATCCGGGGACCATAAAGGTCTTCAGAGACTGACCAACTGACATCGCCTTCCATGAAGCTGCCTCATTTCATTTCATTTAAATTATCCTATTATCAGAAACAAAGAGAATCCCCTTTTCTTTACTTAATGACCATTGCTAAAATTAACTGCACTGAAATTTGATCATTTTCTGAAATTCTCGCCTAAATAGCTAACAATCAAACCTGATGAAAATATACTCTGAGAGGATTAATGTAGGAAATCTTAGTCTCTGATTTCTGAATCAATAGGACTCTCAGTTTCATTGTGAACAGACCTTTAGCAAAACAACCTTCCCACTCAACTACACTTGGAATTCAAACCACAACACACACACGCTCACTTCACATGTGCCAGCAGTGGCGCCATGCTGCACCCGTCGAGCTTCAAAGCCTACAGGGCAGCGCGACCGCAGCCAAGCCCGTGAGTCTCAGGTGTGGTTGGTCTTAGCCAGACGGCAGATGTATAGAGAGCTCCCAGAGCACTGATCCCTATTAGATCTCCACAATTACCCCACCCGAGCTCCTCCAACTGCAAACTCTGCTTCAAATTAGCATCTGGCTCCCTGGGGCGACTCGGGCCTCCTGTTAGTTCAGACTGGGGTTAATGTCAGGTAAGCAGTCTGACTGGTGATCGCCGCCGTCCTCTGTGATAATTATGTTTTGACCGTTTGACCCGAGTCATTTAGCACTTGGGGGGTGGGGGTGGGGGTGGAGGAAACCACGACTTCCTTTCTTCGCCACAACACTCGGCCCTCACCACCACGACCACACACGCACACTCTTTATATTCTCGGATCTCCATTATGATGAGAGGAGCCACTTATGTCCTCTTGTTAAGCACACCAATGACAACCAGGGAGGGAGAGAAAAAGAAATTCTCTTTGACGAGATATTCTCACATCCCCCTTTCAACTGCCGCCGTTTTGTTTTGAATATTGGCAATTAGAGGAGCCTGAGAATCATCTTTTCAGCCCAAGAACAAATCCACACACTGCCATTTTCTCCCATTTCCTAACTAAAGTGATCCAGTCTTATTTCTCCCACTGGGTATGACTCTGCTAATAGACCCTGGTGCATCCGGTGTCAGGTCTGGATCTGAATAATCTCTGTGTAAAGTAATGTCCTCTGTTTACAAGCCATTATCTGTTCAGAGTCCCTCTCTCGTCTCTCTCTTTGTTACTCTCCTCTCTCAGTGGTAGCCTAATTGCGTTATCCAATATGCACTCCCCTCTTTGATCACTTAGCGCCACTTAAGGTGTCTGCTAGAGTTGCTGGAAATTGTTGGAATATAGCAAAAAAAAAAAAAAAAAAAAAAAAAAGAGGGAAGGGGGGGGAAAAAAAAAAAGGGAAAGGGGG
>VUQI01018402.1:1076-11839 GCA_015106735.1 Paratilapia polleni | reverse complement strand
AAAAAATAAAAAATTAAAAAAAAAAAAAACAAAAAAAAAAAAAAAAAAAAAAAAAAAAAAAGAAAAAAAAAAAAAAAATAAAAAATAAGGTGGCCCATATACTGCCAAGGGATATGCTGCTTAGGCAGATTTATTTTGGTTTTCATATTCACGCAGTCACTCGCTCTCGTACACAACACGTACCCAAACATGCAAAAAAGGCTTGTAACCACACCCGAGGGGACGCCTGTGCACCCCTGCAGTCGGTCACACAGTGTTTTCAACACTCCCACCTGGACCAAAAGGTGCCCGAGTACCATCACACACTGAAACATTTTCATCCAGAAAAAAAGGTGCAGCGAGCGAGTGTATGCTCGAGGGGACAGGGGGAATTAAACAGCGCCTACATAGTGACTGTGAGACGTAAATGTGGCAGCTAATTTTGTGGAATTATTCCAAATAATACATAAAAAAAAAAAAAAAAAAAAAAAAAAATGAAAAATAATCAAAATAAAAAAAAAAAAAAAAAAAAAACTGATATGGAAGATTTAGAGACCAGAAAATATAAAGGGAAACAAACAAAAGCTGTGCGCACAATGCCAGATTTGCCGAGGATATAAACGGTTAGGAAGCAAGTGTTGCTCATGCTTTGTGGATACAGAACCAAAGTTTACTGACATGTTCCTAGGACTACTGTATATATGCATACCAGACGTTATACGGTTCTTTAACAGGTTATTTGTGTCAAAACAGAAACAAAAAAGGAACTGAAACCAACTCTACCATTAATGTAGCTGTACTTCATTAACCTCATGACTAAATTTACATTCATATTTTTAAGTTTTACTCCCTCTTTTCCACTGAAGCCACTTCCCACCTGGTAGGGCTAAACAACATAAACAACAACATCGTTTAACAGAACAAACATATAGAGATAACATTACACTTAACAAAAAGGCCCCACCGTGAGGGCGTCTGGAGAGTGTCGGCCACCACTTTGGCTGCTAAGCTCAGCCTTTTCCTACCTCTTGGTAATAACACAGGGAAGGAAGGGAAATAGTTCAGACTTTTTCTTTTTTTTTCCGATCTCCTCACAGTTGTGGAGCAGGACAACATTTTTCGTCCGCAGCGTCATTTCTGTGGAGCCTTCTGATTCAGAGTCCAACAGTTTTGTGCCCATATATTTCTCTTTCTTTTCAGAAATATCTCAATACCCTGAATTCATTTCTCTTTTTCCTTCTTTGCTTTCTTCTTCCTGGCTTAGAAAATGGAGCCTTTTCCTCTTCCAATCAAAGAGGGAAAAAGCTACGCAACATAAAAGCTGACTGATTTTTTTTTTTTTTATTCTTTTCCTTTTTTTTTTTAAATTTTTTAAGTGAAGGAAATGAGATGAAAAACGGAAGTGCAATGGTCTACCAGCCTTTAATTCTTACCCAGTGGCCAGCTACATTTCCAAAGCAGCTACAAGTGTCCCTTTTAAGTGACCACTACTTTTCTAGTTTGTGCACATAAGGTATAAACTATGGTGAATGCTATACAGATCCTACAGTGTCATCTGGCCACAAAGTCGTCAGGTTCTCTGAGACCCTAGAAGCTCAGGTGATCTGTCATTGTCACAGACTCACGTCCAGCCATAGCTTTGACTTCTTAATGATTTGGATATGAAGAATCACTTCTAAATGCACTTCTACACATTGACCTACGGTAGCTTTTCCAACTAGAGTAGGAATGCTGTGTGCGTCTCACACGGAATGAGCTTATTCCAACACACACACAAACTTTCACACGTATGCAGTTAATACCTGCCCAACTCTGCATGCACACACCCCTACATACATGTTCATGTAAAAGCTCACGTATACCTTTCATGGACACTTTAACAACAGGATACACCTGCGTTCTCACTCACTCATACAAACACACGCAAGGTTTGTGTTGCTTCATGCTTCACCTCCAGCCGTGTTGAATATGGACTCCTCTGCCTCATCCTTGCCCACACAAGCCTTCCCTGAAGAGCCTTTATCCTCGTTATGCGGTGACTATAAAGGGAAGTAGACTGAACTAATTTTTTTTTTCACAAAACACACACCCTGTTAGCAGTTCTTATTCTTATATTATAGATAATATAATGAGTCAAAGAGGAAGATTAATCGAGCTCTAGATCTATAACACGCTACAGCCAGACAGGAGAGACACGGAGAGAGGTGAGCAGGAGTAAAGGCAGGAGAGTCTCTTTGCTCCTTCTCCTCCCTTCACACCTTTACTTCCTAGCTCCGATCTCTGCTGAATAAAAGAGAGGCAGGGGTGCTGTGCCAGTGTACTCAGTGACTCAGAGAGCACGCACCCCTCCCACTCCCAGCCTAAACAGAAGAGGCTGTCCCCTTTGAATTATAATCCTTATAGTGCTTCGGCATCCTAGGGTTTGCTGCTGCTGCTGTCTCGTTGCTTTTTGCTGCTGCCACTGCTGCTGCTGTAGAGGCTGGGGTTTGCCACAAGGGGGTGAGGGGCTGCACCCATGTAGGGCCCAGCGGTTGCTGCGTAGTTGAAGATCGCGGGGAGGAATGGGAGAGGCTCGACCTTGTCTCCCCCAGGTGCCATCATATTCAGAGCCACAGGCAGCGCTGCCAAGTTGTAGGGGTAGGCCAGGAACTGGGGCCCGTACAGCAGCTGGTAGGGGTCTGGATAGAATGGCAGCTTGGCCAGGTCTCCGCCATTAGGGACCATCACTTTTCCCAAGGGGCCAAAGGGAAGCGCTCCAGGCGGGTAGGACATGAGCAGGTTTTCCTCCTGCTTCTTACCAGAGCGGTAGCTGTCCGGCACAATGAGGGGTAGTGGATAATCCTGGGTGGAGTAGCCCACCGGGGTGGCGTTCCCTTGCTGGGAATCTCTAGAAGAAACCGTGTCCTGGTGCTCCGGCTCAGGTTGCTGGGGGGCTCGGGGGAGAAGAAGAGCGTGGGCAGAGGGGCGGTCACCGGCACCAGCTGCTCCGGTGGGCAGCGTGAGCCTGTCAAGTCCTTGTGAGCTGGAGTGAACCTGGTGGTTGGCTTGAGCTGTCAGTCCAATAGTTGAGGGGGACCGGCAAGGGGACTTGGGAGTGTGCCTGTGTGAAGAGGGTCCATTCATAGTGGTTTGAGTGGGGATATGCTGGGGAGATGGTACAGGGCTCAAGGGCTCCTCTTTAGGGACCAAAAGTGTTATCTGGTCCTCTGGGACGTGAGCAGCTCTACTGATTTGCTGGGCCCTCTCTAGCTCTTTTTCTTTCTCTCTCATAATTTCTTTCTCCCTCTCCCGCTCTCTCTGTCTCTCCAGCTCCCTCTCCTTCTCTCTTTGCCTCTCTAACTCCCTCTCTCGAGCTAGTATGGAGGACATGGTCAGGTCTTGTGCTTCATTGGGAGAGGGACTCCGGGACAGGGACTGGACTCTGAGATCTTGCACTAGAGGCAGTTCCTCATAGCCTGTGTGTAGAAATAAACTGCTCCCACCCTGCCTCTCTCTGTCCATAATGACCCCATCCCGTTTCATGATTCCCCCCTCAGAGCTGGAAGATGTTGTCATGGAAACAGGAGGAGCAGCAGTGGTTATTCTGGTCTGTGATGTCATGGGCACATTTAGGGAGGTGTTGGCTGATGCCACGGTGTGCACAGGGCTGGGTATTCTGTGGATCTGGCTGTCTAGGTGCTTTTTGCTGGGAGTGCGGTAGTCAAGACATTCAGATCCGTTCATGACGAGCACAGTCTGGAGAGTGGAGGGTGTGGCAGGCGTTAATTCGTGGTTAGGGGGTGTAAGGTTTACTGGGCTGTCTAACGGAGGGTCTGCAGTTTGTGGTCCGGGCTCTCTCTCTGGAGCTGGAAGTGTGAGCTCTGTTAGTTCAGGTTTGTCACTAGATTCTGACATCTGATGTTCTTCTGTGAGTTCACTGAGATGCTCCTCGTGTTGCTGTGATGCCAAACACTCACCATTACTGGGCGGCTCTGGCGTTGAATAGCTGATAACTGAAACAGAGAGAGCACTGGGAAGCTGTGCTTTTTCAGTCTCCTGGTCTCTGCTAAGAGTGTCAACAACTGTCTCTGATGTTTTTGGCTCTGGGTCCTTGTCTTCCTTTTCTCTCTCTGGAGAACTGCTGAGCTCATGGCGTCGGATATGTCGATTCAATGCTGAAGATGTCTTGCACACCTTGTGACACTGTGGACAGGTGTGTCGTGATAAAGCCCTTCTGCTTAGGCGACTTGGACTAGAATGACTCCCTCCTAAGCCACCTTGTCCCCCTTTATCTTCATCATACTTTGAAATCTCTGACACAGACTTGACTCCTTCAACTTGCTCATGAGCAGCTTTAGGAGGTGCACAGGGAGCTTCACTAGGCTTGGGGTGCTGGGCTCTCTGGTGGTCTTCCAACTTATCCCTCGAGGGGAAAGTGGCTCGACAGAAGAGGCAAACAAACTCCAGCAGGTGACTCAGCTCGTGTTTGTCTCGCTTTCTGGGGCTTGAGAACCAGCGACCGCATGTACCGCACTCAGCTGCATTCCCATTAGTCCAAGGCCGCCTTTTTATTCCTGTAGGGGCCACTGAGGTAGACAGAGGAGGTTTTGGAGAGTGCACAGGAGAGGTGGAAACCACATGACGGGCCTCCTTAACCTCTTGCTCAGCCTCTTTATTTTTATTTTTATTTTCCCCCTCTCCCTTGTCTCTGTTAGCTTTTGACAGTTTTTCAGCCTCCTCAGTTGCTGCATCCTCGTCTTCATCTTGTGATTTCTCTGTTTCGTTATTTGAAAGGTTCTTAAGTCTCTCTGTCCTCCTCTTCAGCCGGATGGAGCGCTTGAACTTCAGTTTCCTCTGCCAGCTCTTTACCCTCTGTAGATGTGCTTGGGCCTTTCTCTTAGGCTTGTAGGAGTAGTAAGGTCGCCATAAATTGTCCTCTGTGTCATGGTCACTCTCATGCTCACGCACCTCCCGACGGAAGTAGTACTCCCTCACTTCACTGGGGGATTTGGGGCTCTTTTTCCTGACCTCCTCCTCCTCCTCCTCCTCTTCCTCCTCCTCCTCCTCCTCACAGTCTCCTCCTTCCTTATCGCCCTCTGCTTCCATGCTTGCTCTGCTCTGGAGGCGGTGTTTGTGGTGGTGGTGGGAGTGAGAGTGGCGTGGTTCCTTGGCTTCGCGTACAGATGATGTTTCACTGCGTTTGGTTTTTGGGGGAGAAAGGCTCTTGTCTCTCCTAAGGTCTGTCTCAGATATGCTGCGCTTCACTATGGCCTCCTCACCAATACGTACAGTAATCTGACACAGTGGCCCTGCCTCTTTGACCTGTGACCCTACAGATGCTGACAGCTGCTTTGAGTTAGAGATGTCACTCTTGCTGTGGGACTTGCGTGATTTGTGAAATGATCTGCCTGTCTCTCCGTCCTGTCTGCCTCTAGAGCCCTCCTCTGTGGTATCTGAACTGTCTCTTGACCTCTTTCTGTGATTATCTATGCTATCCCTTTGCTTTTTGATTGGCCGAGAGGGGCCCTTGACTACAGTCTGACTGTCACTGGTTTCAGGGGATGGGCTGTTCACTGGGCTTTTTTCACTGCCAGAGGTAACCTGATTGCTATGCACAATGACAGAGGATGACACTGCTGTCCCATGAACTATGACAGAGGGCTTTGTATGGCCATATGTTATCACAGAAGGCATGCTTGTCTCTGTGCCTCTACTACTCTTGAGACTTTTGGTTTTGCTGCTGTTGGACATTTTGAAGCTGCCACTGCCTCTTCCCTGCTCTGACTCTAGGGCCTCACTCTCATGTTTTTTAACCTGGGGCACATCTATCTGGGGGAGGGGTGTTAGTGCAGAGAGGTCCCTGTGTTCAGTAGTCACAGAAACAGGGAAGCCATCAGGGAAGGCATCTGGGTCAGGCTTTACACTCTGAGGGTGGGCCCCACCGATTAGGCTTTGTAGGTCCCCAGGGCCCAGAGCACAGCCCAGGCCAGGCAGGGAGAGGGGAGGTGTTTCAGTTGGTGGCAGCAGCAGGCCATTATGCAAACTGTCACTGTAGGTCTTGTAGGGTCTCTTCTGGGAGCGCATGGGAAGAAGGCGGTAGAGTTTGAGGGCATTAGCTTTCTGCTTATAACCCCCATTAGCTGTCTTTTCACTGGAGATGAGGCTGGGATTGATCCCGTGGATGGTCTTCTGGTGCGTTTTGAGATTGTAGTAGGTGGCGAAGGCATCCCAACAGAAGATGCACTGGTATCGGCGCTCTCCTGTGTGCCACACCTCATGCTTTGTGCGGTACTCAGCCAGGGCAAAGACCTTGTCGCAATAATGGCACGGATATTTGCGGCGCCAGGAGTGCACATTAGAGTGACGCTTCAGGCTGGAGAGGGTCATGTAGGAGCGCTCACACACAGAGCAGAAGTAAATGACATTGCCGTCTACCACCTTCACAAAATGGTTCTCATCACCCGCCAGCACCTCTGTGCCTGCTGCATCATCACCTTGGATACGCGCCAGAAGGCTCCGTGCTTTCTTCCCTGGCCGTCCCTTACTGATGTCTGTCTCTCCCACAATCACTCCACCCTCCACTCTCACCTCGCCCTCCTCCAGTGGCTCCTCCTTTGGGTGTATAGAGAGAGAAGGAGGGCGAAGGCTATTAGAGGGCAGGCCTGGCACCCTGCAGGAGGCCTCATGGGATTGCAGTCTCTTGCTGTGGATGAAGACCTTGCCACAGTAACGGCAACAGAGGGCGCGGCTGCCACGATGCAGCCGCATGTGGACTGTGAGGGAGGAGGCTGAGCTGAAGAGCCGGTGGCACACGCCACAAATCAGCTCGGGCTTCAGGCTGTCAGTAGGAGAGTAGGAGGATGAGTGAGGGGGTGCGGTAAGACCCTCAGATGGAGGAGGAGGTGGTGGTGGTAAAGGGGGAGGGAGATGGAGGGTGGGTGGGTGAAGACTTGGTCTGTGAGGGCTTCCCGCTTTCCCAGATGGCCTTCCTGTTATTTTCTCTCTCCTCTCTGCATCCCCGCCTCTCTGATAGGCTGATGTGCCCAGACTAAAGAGGATCTGGGCAGTTTGAGAGGGCGAGGCTGTACCATTGGCCGCCCTGTGCCTCTCATCCCATCCATCTCCACCATAACATCCCCCCAAAGACCCAGTGGAGGATCTTGGGGGCGACCTGTGAAACTGAGTCTCTGAATTGAGTTTTGAGCATTTCAGAGGAGGCGGGGATTTGATATCCTTCCTGATAAGTGCATGAACAGTCATAGGAGATGATGAGGAGGAGGGTGAAGAGGACGGAGAGCTGTCATGTCTAGGGGGTTTAAAAGGTCTGTGCTTTACATCCATGGTGGCATCCAGTTTCCACAACGACCCCTTGTCTGAGCTCTTGGAGGATGGCCGCCGTCGGTGGGGAGAAGGGGAAGACGAGGAGGAGGAGCTATGACAGTGGTTTGGTGATGTCAGAGAGGTTGGAAGGGGGGCTGCACTGAGCGGGAAGCTTAGGGTGATTTTTGCATTTTTAGGTCCATCGCCCATATCCTCTAGCCTGTCCTCCATTGTGGCCTCTCCCCGGCCTCCAAGCCTTTTAGCCTTCATCTCCAAGTGCTCAGCTGCCCCTTCCTCCTCCTCTTCTTCAGACTGGGAGGCCACACCAGGACAGCTTACTGGTTTGTGTAGTCCTTTAATCTTGTTTGAGCCGTATAAACTGACAGGTGGATGCAAGGAGGAAGCTCGAACTGGGTGAAGGGTGTTTCGAGCCACCAGTGGCGGGGAAGACAAAGGTGACAACCGCTGACTTTGGTGTGATGTGGCGTCCTTAGCTGCAGTCTGTGCGGGTTTGCAGAGGGGAGCCAGGTGTTGTTTGCTCAGACGTGACTGAATATGGCCCACATGGAGGGGGTCCCACACCTCACCGGACACCATGACCAGCCCCCGAAATCTAAAAGAAAAATCAGAAAGAAGGTATTAGCACAAAAACATGCCAAGATACACGTACACAATATACATTTACATCGACATAAAGTAGAGAATGGACATTACAGCTAAAACTTTTGCAGAAGCAATCATGACAAACGGCAGAGAAAACTAAACGCCCCAGCAATGCTGAACTCCAACTGCTCAGCCAGGAATGGTGAGTGAAGGGAGGGAGAGGGCAGAGGGGGAAGGAATGAATCTGCGGCAGTGCTGGTTTAGATTTCAGCGTGCCACAGCCAAGCTTTCAGAAACGCATTCCAGAGATCCATCTCTCTCTCGGCTGTGACACAACATTCCCTATGCCTAATTGGAAGGCGTTCAGATTTAATCAAGATTCCCTCAGAATAGATTGCTGACTTAGATCCGCGGCCCCAACGCACATAAAAATAGTCCTGCTCTCTTGCTACGTGAGCAAGAGCCTTGTTAGCCATTCCTGGCAGTGGCTAGTATTTGCCAGGCATGACTCTAACCATTTATTTGTGAAGGCGGGGGGGAAGGAAAGAAGGGAGGGAGATTGCATGCATGTGCACAGAGAAGGGGTGTTTTTCCGCCCTCTGCATCCGGTACGATCTCAGCTAAGCTGGAGAAGATGAGCGACAGGCTATCCTCATTTCCATCCTAATTCGACTGCTATGGTGGCGGTTGCAGTGCTGCTGCAATGTCCCATAAATGAGAAAGCAGCAGATTCACATACGGCAGTTGGCTTGCCATTATCACTTATTTATTATGGGTTCATTTGTTTAGGTCTGCAGATTTGAGGGGAAGAACGGAGACAGGATAAGGCCATAATGATGTGACGAGGAGAAAAATCCTCAGTCATGCTTTTCTGCCTTCGTTTCAAGCAGCAAAGCAGCCAGGAAGGCAGGCCGCTGTAAAATTCCACAGGCAGCCCTGAACAGGCAGAAACTAGGTCAGCACTGTTATTGCAGAGGAAAGAGGAGGGAGAGACAGAGAGGGAGAAAGAGGGTGAGGATGAGGGAGAGTGAAAGGGTGACAGAAAAAGGGAGACAGAAAGAGTGTGTGGGTTAGTGAGAGAGCAAGGGGGGGTGCATTGAGACAGGAACAGTCAGACACACTGCACTATCAGACAGACAGGAGCCCAGGCAAACACTGACACACACTGCACATACATGCACTGTGCATACACTCTCACCCACAGGCAAGACAGACCGGCATAAACAAAGTAGTTCAACATGGAAGGGCCCACTTGTAAATGATATTCAAAACCAAAGGGTGAATCTGAGTGCACCGCGGCCTGACACTGAGGCTGCAGCTGGAGTGACGTGTAGTCAACAGAAGGAAAACAGAAGTGTCTTTTAATTACATACTGGGTGCAAGCAGTAGCACATACTCTTTGTCGTGCAAGGACAATAAACCAGTTCATGCCTACTCCAGATCTAAATCAGAACAAGGATGCACAAATCTGTCTCGCTAGCCTTGCAATATTTTGTTGCTCTGTATCAAGACAGGCCTTCATTGTCGCTCACATTTGCTGAGCGATAGATGTTGTGCAGGAAATCCCTTATGGCAAGCGCCAGCTGGCTACAAGTGGGCGGACACACTGAGAGACAGCGCTAAGGCTAAAAATTTCACCATCTCATCTGATTCTTGCGCCGCGGACAGGAAAATGCGTATGACGCCCCCTCGTTCTTTTTCTTCTTCTCCCTGTGACGCACAGAGCCACTGTACAAGCAGAGCCTGCACAACACGCTGCCTGACTGTGACAGGCAGCCTTTAAAGGTCCTGAATTCACTTCTACATACAGAGCATTTGAGCAGATGAGTGGACACACACCTCAACACTCAGCACACAGACAAATGTGACCATGAAGAGCCCAAGGCAAAATCAAAATAAACAGCAACCCCGTTTCCACACCTCTCTGCAACAGGATGTTCTGCACAAATAAACATGTCGGCTGACCTGTGAAGTGTTCATCTATTTATGCTACAAAACCGCACATCGAGAACAGGTGCTCAGCTGGTGCAGGACAAATTACGAACCAAACTCACGTAAACATAAAGCACATTATAGCAAACGCAGCCGCTTTCATGTAAAGACAGAGACGCTTCGCTGACAGCCAGAGGGATCAAAGGCATACTTTCAGCGTGATTCAGTTTGTTTTCCACATCAAATGACAAATGTGAAGAGAAAGTAAACATTGTTGGTTTTGATAAGGAGAATTTCATTTTTTAAAAAACTTAAAAATATCACAAAGCTGAAGATCAGTGCATTTAAAGTGGCCATAAACAAGTTTTTTTTCCTTTTTTTTTGTGCTTATTATTACAAAGTAAATGTTGATTGCACATTGCAACGGTATGACGAATATGCATGATCAATGCATGGCACCATCAGCATTTAGATTAGGGCCCTATCAGTCTTGCTTTCACTCTGCAACTCTGACACAGAGCAGGCAATCTCCAGGGAAAATTAAGGCTCAATTTTTGTTTTTCACGGTACCTATCAGTAGCATTCCCCCAGGTAGCTGAAATGGGGGACGGTGGAAGAAGTGGAGTAACGGTGGAAACTCTACAGGGCAAAGAAGAGGGAGGAGGCAAAGAAGGCAAAGAGGAAGAGTGACAAAATATGAGTAAAGCAAGGAGGAACTTCAGAGAGAGGAATTCACTTGATGGAGATTTGGGACTTGAGAGGGTTCAACGAAAAACTCTGATCAGTAAGTAACAAAGCCCGCTACTTTAACTTTTAAAAACCACTTCAATTTAGGAAATAAAAAGTGCTATTTGGCTCAACAATCCTAACTTTTATCTGGTTAAATTTTGGGGCCAATTCAAGTTTTACTTCTTGACTTCGAGATACCTCTCTCTTAGCATGTGAAGAAT
>VUQI01018397.1:4705-17733 GCA_015106735.1 Paratilapia polleni | reverse complement strand
TTGAATAGGAAGAATCACTTCATTACATAGTTGTTACATAATTTCCCCCCCCAAAAAAGTATGTCATCATATGAGATTCAGTTTATTTTACAGCACAACAGAATAAAGTCAACATTGTTTAACAATGTATAAACATTATATTGAGTAGAATGAAGTATAATGTGCAGAAAGGCCAAAATTTAATGTCCACATAAGTGGACACAGGGTCTCAGGAGGATATATAAAGAATATCTGCCATTATTTTGATATTGGATTTTTTATTTATTTATTTTTACTGAAATCAGTGTTGGCATCAGCCCCAAAAATCCAGTACAGGTATGGCTCTAAAACATAAGAATGAAACAGAAATGAGGAGCACAGGAGCGATTATGTTTCTTTAAAACATTTTAAAATCATGTGAATAAAACTGAGTGTAGTCAGGAACTCTGTGATCCAAGAATAGTAAACATGAATAGGAATCTAACCAGACAGTTCTGTGCTTCTGACCTATATAGGTTGGCGCCAAAAACATATTGAGGTTTAAAAGCTGTCTCGGCTGACTGATATAGCGGTCTGTTTGTTTAACCGTCACAGGTGTGTAACATCTGTATATCGATGTTTTGTCCAAATGTGGCCCACCCTATTCATGCTGTATCGGTTAATCCAATTGTCAGTGCTTACAGTTTTACCATCAAAAGGCACCCATCCATCCCACAACATGAAATGAACCTGTGAAATTTAGGATCCTCAGTTGCCATGGCAACCTCACCCTCTCTCTCTCTCTCTCTCTCCCTCTTGCACCCTCCCTCCCTTCACAGATGTCATAAAATACCAAAGATGGATCATTAAACTCTGTGTGTGGGGGAGTTATATGGGTATGTGTGTCTCATGGTTAACTCTGATTCTGTGGAACCTTTCCCACCCTCCATCCTACCTGCAGTGACAAAAGAGACAGATTTCTTTCTTTTGAGACAGATAATGTTTGTTTTAGCGTCTCATTTGCGATGATCGGCTGCTTTTCTGGATGCTATATTGATCAGGGATTGAGATCTGAGAAATTTTTGCTACATTTTGCTGTTGTACATTTTATAGACTAAATGGTTAGCTGAATGCTAGTGTTGGTCCAACTTATTTATGTTGTCTTTGGAATTTTTTACAAAAACATCTGAATATCTTCAAATCTTCAACACTGGAAACAGCTTTAAGCCAATGAAAAATGTGTTTAATAACCATTTAAATAAGGGTTGTATACATTATACCAATGGTTCAAAAGCTCAGGCTCAGACTTCTCTAAATATTCAGTTTCAGACAGTTTTCAAAGAGAGCACACAGCTCTCACTGTAAGTGCAGAAGCCCCACCCACCTGCTGTTAACACCTTCTGTTTATGAAGGGCAGCCAATCAGAAGAGAGGCAAATAAGAGCTTATTTTAGACAGTGAATAAACCAAAGTCTGCACCAAGGCCGGTATAAGAAAAATTAATATTATTCCAAATGCAGAGCTACTTAATTAGAGTCTGATATTTTCTTGAGAAATTATCACATCAAAAAAAGAGGATTTTTCTCAAATGTATTACAAATGTACTTTTCAGTTTTCCTAAAAGTTCATTTATATAGCGCTTTTAACAGACAAATGTTACGTAGTGCTTTAAAAAGCCAATACTCTCCATACAATAACATTATTAACAATAAAAACTGCATGATATATAACTGCCAGTAAAAGCAATGCTTAAGAATTAAAAATGCATGGTACACCCATATTTCCATCTGGTGGCCTTCAGATAGAATGCAGGACACTGCCACATGGGCTTCATTTTTCTGACCCGAAAGCTATGTCCTTGTTTTATGCTGTTTATGGCTGGTGCATGGGACACAACCTAAGTGAGCGAGCTTATGATTGATTGTGAAAGAGATCAGCCACATATGTGGGAGCCTGAGAATGCAATGCTCTTCATGTAAGATCAGAATTTTAAAGCGGATACTTAACACAAAACACAAAGCCAGTAAAGAGATGCCAGTAATGTTGTTGAAGTGTAATCATTTTCTGTAGTTGGGCAGAATACTCAAAGAGGTGTAAATAGTGCATTTCTTGGGGACTATTCGAATTTGAATTCACATAAGTGGTCATGAAGGAACATGTCATCCAGTGCAACCATGTGGCTTACTGTTAAGTTTTCAGTGTTTTTTGGTCAAAAAGTGATTTTCTTTGTCACAGGGTAATAAGCTATGATAGGTTTGGCTAGGCAAACTAAGTTTGTCCATCAGATTGATTCAAGTTTTTGTTTTTGTGGAACTGGAAGAAGGTGTCATGCAATTTTTACCTTTGCCAAGAATGTTATGTGAATGGTTTGGTTTGTCTGTTTTTCTAAAAGATTCAGATTTGTCTGGAGATGAGGGTCGGGTCACTTGATCGTGATTAACTTTTGGAGTCAATCCAGTTCCAAGAATTTTTTGAAGGCTTCGTTACCATTGCAAGATAGGGCAAAATTGGACATTTCACTTCATATCAAATATTCAATACTGTGCAAAAGTATTGAGCTACCCCTCATTTCTCTATATTTTGCTTCCAAGGAGCCAGACGTTCTTGGAATTTTTAAAGTGGTCTTGAGCAGCAGTTCTCCTGTCACAGTTTGACAGGCATAAAATAATTTGTGCACCAGCAAGATATTCCCAAAGAGGTATTAGCTGAAAACCTGGCATATCTCAGCATGGTGTGCAGTGTGTCCTTAAAAAATATGAGGAAGCTGGACAAGTGGGGGAAAAGAATTAGTGGCAGGTCTAAAAAACTATCTACAGCAGATGAACAATATCTGAGAGTCATGTCCTTAACAGACAGGAAAAAATCCAGCAAAGACCTGACTCAGGACCTGAGAGATGGATCTGACCCTTCAGTTGATCCATCTACTGTTTGCTGAAGCCTCATCAGAAATGGTCTCAGTGGAAGTGTGGCTGTCAAGAAGCCATTCTTAAGGAAGGGAAACAGGGAGAAAAGGCTGAGGTATGCCAGATTACACAAGAAGTGGACTGAAAATCAGTGGCAACAAGTGTTATGGAGTGATGAATCCAAATTAAAAAATTTTAGTTCAAATCATGTTCAGTTCAGGCTGTGTTGAAGAATAAAGGTGGTCATACCAAATATTGACTTTCAAGTTTATTTGAATTGTACTCTGTTTTTGCCCTATATATACTGTATTTCCATGTATGTTTGCACATGTTTCAATAAATTGCTGCATCTATTTGCCATTTTCCAAGCAAAGTATAAAGAAATAAGGTGTGGCTTGAGATTTTTGCACAGTACTGTATTTCAAACAGAAATAAGACAATGTGAAGACATTGTCTTAATGATCTTGAAAATATCACAAACTAATCTGGATCTAGGGACTCAGTCCATGGATGGTGTTTTCAGCCTTTGTAAGAGTATGGAGTCTCAAACCACTCTTGTTATTACATAGTACTCTTCTCCATATTAAATTAATAAATGCAAAAGACAAAATGCTTAAAGCTTTAAAATCTATCAACATTGCTAGTTCTTCTGGTTGTAATCGTTTGGCTGGTTTTATGTAGCAACTGGTCTAATCTTCATTATTATGTTTTTTAGAGAATATTCAAGCCCTTTAAAAGTTCTCCAGTGCACACCAGTTAAAGGGGATGAAGGTCCCCACATGTAGACGCCATTGGGGTTGGCGCCAAAGCATGCCTGGTACCAGAATCCTCCATAGCACACCCTGGCGCAGTTTGAAGGATGTGTATCTTGATCTTTATCTGTGGTGGTAAATTTCTGTCCATTGTGAAGACTCAGAGAGTCTCCTAAAGGAAAAAATACAGAAAATACTAAATCAGCACACACTCCATACATGGTGTAACAGTCTTAAAATCATTGTTACTTAAGGTAAAATTTTGTTTGTCTAAGGAAAAATCTGAACATTCTAGATAGATTGTATTAAGTGAAAAAAAAATCTGTTTATAAAAGAGGCGGAAAAAAATGTCCCACCTGCTGCCCCCTTAATGAAACTTCCCAGGTTTAGCGTATATCCGTCTGACTCTGGACCAACAGAGAAAGAGGAGTAATGGGCAAAGACTTTCTGGCCCTCAAAATCTTCCATGTCGACCCTCAGCTCATAGTTCCTGGCTTGGGTCAGCAGGTGCATTGTCTCCAGGCCTGGGAGGATAAAACAGTGAGCAACTGTGATAATCTGAAATAACCAGTTTTAGACAGAGTTGAGGAGCTTGGGGCAATGTTACTGATGGAGCCTTAAATGTGTTGTTTAGGGACCAAAACTTTTAAAATAAGAACTTTTCTAGAAATACACAGTGATTGAACAGTAAAGTAATTTAAGAACATTAAGGTCTATTGACTTCCCAAATAAAAAAAATAATCAGAAGATCAGACAAATTTAATGCAATTAATAGAACTGCAGAAAAATGAATTTTACCCAGCCAGTACTCTCCAGCAGCACTCCCAAATCCAGATTTGTAGTGATCCCACTTCATGTAGAAGTTCACTGTGCCATCTTGTCTTCTCTGAATCACCTGGTTTTAATAGAAGTTTAACAAACTGTCAGTGAAAGACAAATTATACACTGCCCAGCCAAAAGAAAAATCACACAATCTACTGTTTCATTGGACTGCCTTTAGCTTTGCCAACCGCACACATTTGTGGTAGCATTGTTTCAATGAGCTTATGCAATGTCACAACATTTATCTCTATCCAGAGCTGCATTCATTTTTCACCAACATCTTGTATTGATGATGTGTGAGTCGCACTGCTGCGCTAAGTCTTCTCCAGCACATCCCAAAGATTCTCAGTGGGGTTAAGGTCTGGATTCTGTGGTGGCCAGTCCATGTGTGAAAATGATGTCTCATGCTCCCTGAAGCACTCTTTCACAGTTTGAGCCTGATGAATCCTGGCATTGTCATCTTGGAATATGCTTGTGCCATAAGGAAAGAAAAAATCCATGGATGGAAAAACGTGGTCATTCAGTATATTCAGGTAGTCAGTGACCCCATTTTTGAGTACTGTTGCTGAACCTAAACCTGACTAACCTAAGCAACCCCAAATCATAACACTGCCCCCACAGGGTTGTATGGTAGACCCTAGACATGATGGGTGCATCACTTACCATTGGACAGTTCTTAACCCAGTTTTAGTAGTTTCAGCAGCAATCTTTTACGTGACCACGGGAAGTGTCTTGTTTAAGAAATAAGAATTTAGGGCAGCATGATTATGGCCAAAATGATCATCAAGATTATTTTGTTCAATATTGAGATTACGATTATTTGTCACAATTATTCATTGATTTTAGTGACAAAAATGTCATGTAAACAAAACACTGCTTTCACATCTTCACATCTGTACAAATCTTTGCATCAAAATAAAATTGGTCCTCCTTATTCACCCAAATTCAGTACATCTCTCAGAAGAAAAAAAAAAAAATATATTAAAAAAAACAAACTGTACCAAAACTTAACACAAAGTTAAATCAACAGGGCACTGCTTTCATTTTTTATATCATGCTACATTCTTACATTGTGCTAAATCATCTTTATAAATTTATCTCTGCAGACAAATAATATAAAGTCTTTCACTCCATTTATTGTACCTGCATGATGGACGTGAATAAAACTTGTAGCAAAGTAGTGGACAGCTGTGAGATCCCTCTACATTTCCCCTGCATGTTTTTGCATACAGTGCAGGTTTTGTCACTTTGGAAAAATAATTGGGCAAGGGGGCAACATATCTTTTGTCCAGTATGTTGACCAGCTTCCCGAAGCCTTCGCTACTCACCCTGTTTAGTGGACACTTATCTTTGGCCAAATGGAATGCAGTTATGTTGGTGATTTCAGTATGTCTTTGTGAGCTGGATGGATACGCTGATGCGCTGCACAGCCTTGCTTTTATGGATGTCTGACCTGATGTTGGACGATTCACATTAGCAGCCATTGCATTGTTTATTTTGGCCTTCATGCATTCATTTTACTGGAGTTTGTGGTATCTTTTCAGGCGGTTTAATAAGTTGATTGTGTTGCTTTGCGGTTCAGACACATCTGTACAGCACTCTTTGCATATGATTTGCTCTCGGTTAACATCACTTGAGCCAAATCTGAAGTACTTCCAAACAGCGGATGATGATCCGCTTCTAGGGACAAGCTCTTCACCTTCTTGCTGTGCCAGACATTTGATTTTTGCTGAATATCTGTCTTTTAATGTAGTGTTACTTATCCAGACTAGTCCAGGAAACTTCAAACTGCACAGTGCAGGGAATAGCTATGATTGGTACATGCAGGCACGTGGTCAGGCGCTGATTTAGGGAGTGCTTGATTTGCTTTTGCTTTGCATTTTAAATAGCTGAGTGTGCATTTTAAATATCACTCAGTCATGCTCATTTAATTGTGTGAAGCCAAAATCATGATCAAGATTAAAATTCAGTTAATTGTGAAGCCATATAAGAAGCTATTCACTGCATCACTTAGGGTAAATAAATTGTTGCCAGACAAAACACATTAATCACTGCAGTAATTATCCAATGAAACCTATTTGCTTAGTTAAATCCAGGTGGTGACTTTTTTTGGCTAAGTAGTGTATATTCACTAATTCATTATCAGTGGCCACTGTTTTGGGGATTCTGGAGTTGTCTGTGGATATCGGGATGCCAGGTACCTAATATCTGGGTCAAGACTTCCTGTTCTGTGCCCTGTTCATTGTCAGTCAAATTATAAATGGAGATGCATTTAAAACAGACAATATTAAAATAATTTAATTGTCTGATAATACCTGTTGGTACTGAGATTGCATTTTTGCAGATGCTTTCCTGTTTTGTTCTCCACATAGACAGTTGACGGGCAGCAAAGCCCACTCAAACATGATTGGTCACTGCAATTCTGACTCAAAACGGTAACCAGAAAGCCTCTGGTACTCGTCCCTTGCCTACAGATTTCAGTATTCACACATCTGTTTATAGACATTGGAGTTAGTCAGTAATGTCTTGCTCATTTACAGTTAGTCCGAAATGCTGCAGCCAGATTACTGACAGGGACTAAAAGGAGAGATCACATTAATCCAGTGTTGGCAGCTTTGCACTGGCTCCCTGTGCATTACAGAATCCAGTATAAAGTGGCACTGTTTGTGTTTAAAGCCTTAAACGTTCCTGCACCTGCATATGTGGTAAATATGCTGCGTCCATACGCTCCCTTGAGATCATTAAGGTCTGCTTCCCAGTCACTCTTGACCATCTCGCAGTCAAAGCTTATTTCAAAAGGAGGTTGTGCTTTTCCTGTCATTGCACCAAGACTCTGGAATGATCTCCCAAGTGACCTTAGACAAGCATCAAGTGTGACTGTTTTTAAATCTAAGCTGAAGATATACCTTTTTTGTCAAGCTATTGGAAACTGCTGATCTGCAGCTGTGGTTGGAGGAGAGGTTGTTGTGATATTTTATGTAAATAGCGTGAATTTGCGTTTATTTTATTTTATTGTAAAGCACATTACCCTTGAATAAAATCAGTCACTCCTGTACATATAGTTTTGAGGTGTTTTATATGAAACCGTGACTGTGTTAAATATGAATTTTTGTGCCTGGATGTGTGAAGCAGTTCATAAAGTTGAATGGGGGTCAGATCTCCTTATCTCTGCTGCTGTTTGTTAGCTTTTGTTAGTTTTTTTTTTTTGGTTTGTTTATTTTTTGTTTTTTTTAGTCAAGATCAAAATCAATTAAGGTAGAGTAGTTTGAGGTTTGGATAAAGAGGGATGAACTTGATTTGTTCCTCACCGTCCACTTTTGTGCAGAGTTGTCATCTCTGCTCATATCACAGTACACCTGCACAGGAGAGGTGGGGCCTGCTGGGTAGATGGTGTACACTCCATCCAGGCCTGCGCCGCCTCTGTAGATGTCACTACAGTCTTTGGGCAGGGGGGACTGATAAGCTGCTACAGGCAGCAGCATTGCTAACATAAGTCGGATCTGCGACAAAGACAAAAGCACAGTATTCTGTAAAAGATCAGGTTTGTAATAGCACCTTGCCCATTTCAAATGATACCTTTAGTCTCAAACGTTTTCATAACACAACAGAACAAGCCTTTAGTTGAATATCATTTATTTGATTGAACTTATCTCTCTATCTGTAGGTCATCTGGTAATGATGATTTTACACATTTTACAGATTTGCTCAAGGATTATCCCTTGGATACATTTTATTTGGAATTAGATCCTCCAACTCGATGCTAACATGTGCAGTGCCCTTTTAAGAGGCAAAGGACTACACTACATTTGAAGTCCAGTAAAAAAAACATTGTTTCATCTGTAAAATGTTAGAATCTATAAGTATAAAATGTGAAACATTAAATCACATTTTTTTGAGTGTACTTGAACATTGTGAGACATGAATTTTTCTAGAATGAGATTATTTGGGCAAGAATAAGAAGAAATGTCTATATCTTATGTTACATACCATCATTCTTTTATCAGCTTGAAATTATTTGCAAAAAGAAGTGAGTGCAGATCTCCTGAAAAGAAAGCAGAGACATTGTTTAGCATTTAACAGATTCTATAAAGTTGATTGTATGAGCTTGACATGTAATGGGATCATGTATAACCTTACCAATTAAGTGCTGACACCAAAATGTGTTTCCAAAGTAAGCAGATTCTTTTATATTTGAGCAGCTCTGCCTGTTGCAACACCCAGTGTTTTCCCCGTGTTTATTTGCTCCCCGTTTTTCTGCTTCCCTCTTTCAACAGCTTGTGTTAGTACATCAAAGATACTGCTGCCGTTTAGTGTTTCCCAAATTCCTTGTCTTTGTTTGTGATTATGTAATTTTAAAATGACCTCTGATCTTGGAAAGCCCCAGTAACTGACTCAGATTTTTAATGTGCTCTATCCCAAAAAACTGTAGCTCATATGAGCCTAACTCATTTAACAGCCTCCCATATGTCTTAAAATCAGTGATCTACAGTAAAACATTTGGCTTAACTATCAAAGCTCAATGTCTACCAAATAAGTAATTTGCTTTCCCTGTGGCTATATAACCCTATGAAGTTGTTATAGTTGTTAATGAGCAGCATTAATTTTGTGTTGCTGGTCTCTTGATGTGTACAAGACAAATTTTCACTGTTGTTTTAGCTCTGGTTTGACCTTCATGACTCCAGTAATGACTGAATATCTGGATCTTTGGCTGCTAAATCCTCTGCTAGTTGACAACCTTTGTAGCTCAGTCTACACAATATTTTTTGTCAGTTACCACAGATTAGGAAGTAAAAGAGTCAAAGTTTGTTTTTGTTTTTTCTAAAACAAACAGCAGCCTACTGCTGCTGATGACAGCAGAATTTGTAGTTCAGAAAATTAAAAAACACTGAGCTAAACTGCGCTAAAGAGTAGAGCCCGACCAATTTATCAGTGGACAATATCATCAGCTGATATTAGCTATTTACCTATCTGTTGGTATCAGCATTTATAACAGCCGATAAATGAAAATTTAAAAAGTAAAGTAGAGATGGGAGAAACACCCTTCAAACATGTAATGAGTGTTGATGTTGCATAGTTTGTCCACCAGATGGCACTCTGCAACTTCCCTGTTAGCAACACATGTTTGGAATGCCACAAACACAACAACCAGCTTAGTAGAGCAGAGTCGGACAGAGCGTAAACAAGTAAATAAATAGCTACACATAACAAATGTTAGGAAAATCGGTTTATGTTTCATGTATCTGAAAGAAGAAAATATAGGCCAATATATCGGAATAGGGGATTTTTAAATCCCTGAAAATCAGTATCGATATCGGACTTAAAAATCCTATACCGATCGGGCTCTACTAAAGAGTTTACATCAGGTGACAGAGCCTCAAGGAGTTGTAGTGATAATGATTGGTGGAATATAGGACATCATAGTTACAAAACCTGCAGAAGGAAGAAGTTGAGATTGACAAAAAAAATAACCAGGATGTAACACAACCATAACCAGGATCTTGATTGTTTCCTGTCTTTAACCATGTGGTTATCCTCATAACTATGACAATACAGATCCCCTAACCTTAAAAAAAGCAATATTTCAATAAAGTGGAAAAGTGTCTTTTTGCCTAAACCTGACCAAACCTTAATAATAGCATTGTCACATCATGAATTCTCAGGTAAATCTTTGTAGCTGTGTTTTATATCAGGTTTACTCCATGTCACCCCCTTCCTCACTCTCCACACATCAAGTTTGTCTTTACTATGCTGTTCAGAAAAGGTCAAAATGCACCAAAACATACACACAAGGTAGAAAGATCTGACTCAACTACTGGCCTGCCCAATACTTCAGGTCATAAAATGCTAAAATGGCATATCCAAATGACCTACTGTATCTTCAAATTTGGAATAATTTATAATGAAGTACTATTAGCAGAGCAGCTCTGACGCTCTGCTGTTCAAAGACACTTTAACTTGATGTTTCCAGGACCCTGATTCTGCTTACTTCACTATCTAGTTAACTTGGTAATGTAATTGTCTCTAGCTTTGTTGCCTTGACATGCCTGTTCCTGAATAACTGAATATTGTTTTGTTTACTGATATTAAACAAGAGTCTCACTGGCAAATTCCTCTACCAATGCTGTCTGTCTCTTTAATACATGAGGAAACTTCCAAATCCTGCTAATCTGTCTGCTGGACTTTGGCCCTTGGACCCTCATCTGTTTGTGTGTACTTGTGTATGTTTGAATCTAGCTGTATCAATGAAGAATGAAATTAGAGGAAAGTATGTTGAGTGTACTGAACATATTTTCCTGGTGGATTTTACTTTGACAGACTTTGGTATGTCCACAGACACGTTTTTGTGTGAGTAGATAAGAAGCCAATACTTGACTGCCGAGGTTTTTGCTGGGATTTATTTTAGGTGCAGTGGATTCTGTGTTAACTGTTCAACCTACCCACCTTAATGGAGTCAGATAGGAATTTTCACAAACACAGACTCACAGCTGGAGAGATAATTGTATTCTATTTCCAAAATGTATTAATGTGAGAAATATGCAAATCTTCTGCTTCAGTAAAAGTGTCAAGTCAAAAAAATGGACTCAAAAACAAAAGATGATGCATTAGAGTGTAAACAGCATTTTACTGTTGTAGTTGTTGAGGTGAGGTGTTTTTTTTTTTTAAAGAGATTTTATATATAGTTATAGTCCAGTGATTCCCAGCAAAGGACTTAGGTCCTTCCAGATGGTCACAACATGACTGTAAGGATTGATGAGACACTTAATGGGAGACAAAATATGTGTTTTGTTTCTTTTCTCTGATGTTTCTCTAAAGTTTGCTAGGAAGATTTCTTTCTAATGAAAGTAGATATCAGTAGATAGTTTCTACTGATCTGTCAGCGCAACCTGACAACCCACAGCCTGATTCGAGGGGTGTATGCAGCTAATATCTGAATGAATTAGCTGCTATCTCAGCTGTTTAACCACCTTATCTCTCCTTACTATGAAGACTTTAACGACTCTTTGGGTGTTTGTAACCAGGAGTTGTTGACTTCATCATAGTTGGAAAGATATTAATCTACGTATTTATTCAAGCTTTGAATAAATAACTAACTAATAAATAACTTGTAACTGAAATGTAAAAACACAAACGACACGTCTTTCCAGCTGTAGACAGTGAGTCGCAACCGCTTTCATCAAACTGTCCAATTCCAATTGTTGTAACTCATTGTCTACGATTGGAAAGAGGCGCCATGAGGTTAGTGCAACACGTCTACAAAGTGCAACACTGGAAAATCATAAACATACAATTTAAGTGTCACCAAAATCACTTCACATATCACTGGTCTCCTTTTGGGTATTATAGGAATGATTATGGTTAATATAGAAAGTTAGTTTTCATTTTATTAAGGAAAATATTTAATAACTTCACTGATACTGTGAAGTTATCAAAACCTCCCAGATTTTGAAACCTAAATGTCGGCAGGTATTCTAGAGTATCTCTGAAATGATTAAAATAATCCTCATTTATGTCATACTGTACCTTTTCCCACACCCTCAGATCATCCTACATCTAAAGCAAGCTGTTTTAGCTCCTCAGCCTTTAAGCCAACATTCTTACGATTGACTGCGCCTAGCCGAAACCAAAAGAATTGAACAGCATGTGGGTGGGGCTTCTGTGTTCACAGCCAGAGCTGTGTGCCTAGATGACCATATAAGGGTATCTGCTCTCCAAGACATCATACAGAGTCAAGAGTAGAAAAAAAGTGGCTGAGACCGAGCATTTAAAGCAGTCTGAAGCCCAAGCTTTTGGCTCACAGGGATTACTTGTACATAAATTGACCTCATTATTTGAAATTTTGCTATGTTTAAAATGAGTATTCACCATGACAGAAATTAAGAAAAAAAGCACAATAGCCCCTTTAACATGGCAAAGAGCCAAAATCATATGCTCCTTTTGTGAGAGCCTAAAGCTGAAAAGGATTGGGACCAAAGTCTTTAAATTTTAATCCCCTCTTAAATTTAGGGAAGTAAAAGTATAAAGTAGCAATAACCAGATGGCATCGAATTTTTATTTTCTGCTTTTAAGAAGCAGCTGTTGGTTGTGTGGACACCAAAGTTATTATAGTTAAACAAAACTAAAATAAAAACCTAGTCTTGGTGTGAGGGGAAAAAAGCTGAAATAAAAATAACCAGTAGACTTGAAAAAAAAATTGAAACAAACATTTTAACCTGAATAAAAATGAAGACTAATGAAAAATACAAAACTCTTATAACTCCGGCATGCACACTCTCACACTGTCTCTCACTCAGAGCAGAGTATTGTCCTCTGATCTCGTGCCGCCTCAGTGAGACCTGGTCTGAGATTAATGCCGGAAGTCTTCTACCTCCCCCATCCCTCCCTCTCTTCCTTCTTCATGCTCTGGACTTTCTCACTGCAAGCCAGGTATTTTTAGCCGTGACATAATGCCCCTATCTCGCTCTCTCTCTCTCTCTCTTTCACTCACACCCTTTCACTCTCTGTCTCACCCTCCCTCTCACACACAGACAGTCCCTCCCCCTCTCCCTCTCCCCCTCCCCCCCTCCCCCCCCCCCCCTCTCCCTCCCTCCCCCCCT